>NJDC01008126.1:39002-50453 GCA_002245475.1 Calephelis virginiensis | reverse complement strand
ATAGGACATTTTGAAAAAATGCCATAAATTTAGTATGAAAAACGAATCACCTTAAAGATTGGAGGGAACCCTCGAAATGCGCGCCTTCCCCCTCCGACCGTTCCCGCCAACCTAGTTGTTGTTGTTACATAGTTTTTGCCAGTCGGGGAAAGGCAAAGGATCTGTGTCCATACAGCCACGTCTTCCGTATTAATTAATCTATTTCTTGTTATATGTATATTATTTTCAATGTATGTCTTCCGTATTAATTCTTTATTTCAGTCATTAGTCACTATTAACACAGTCTTGTCTGGGTATTGATTAAAGCGGTGGTTTCGTTACACAAGCTCGTTTATGAGATTTGGCGGCAGCGAGGAAATTCACGATACACTAATTTCTTCATGATTATTTCGTTTGTGCACTTTCATTGAACAAAATTGTATAAAATGACACCAAAATTGACTAATTTAACTCAATATTAACACGAAATTCAATAATTATGAGAAAAACTTCGACCATCTTTTCTCTCGATGGCGCCAAAACTCTTCCATGTCTTAAGTATTAAATAAATCTTAATATACTGTCATTAGTCACTATTTACAAAGTCATGTCTGTGTCTTGAGTAAAACGGTGGGTTCGTTAATCAAACTCGTCTTCTGATATTTGCCGGCATCGAGGAAATACACGATACACTAATTTCTTCATTGTTACTTAATTGGTGCACTTTCACTGAACAAAATTAATTTAATTCCCACTTAAATTAACCAATACTGTAAATTGACAAACACGAAATTCAAATTTTAAGAAAAAATTAAGACCGTCTTCATTCACGATAGCGCCAAAACTCCTAAAACCATCTTCATCCACGATGGCGCCAAAGATCTTTTTCTATTTTATTAGTTAATTTGCCTCTTTCTGAGATCGACTAAGGCTACTCTTAGCCCATGCTGCTATATCATCCACAGAAATCAATTATTTTTCTTCTTGTTTGTTTTCAATTAATTTCTTAAAAAAAAAGAAAGAGAAAGGTATTACACACTACTCGCTTGTACATACGATTGTCGCGCCTGCGCACGTCTCAAATTACGGTTTCATTCCAAGGTTTATTCTAACAGTTTTTATTATCACATATTTTTCAGTTCCGTCGTGAAGCATAATCTCTATCTCCTCCAAGCCTGCCGTAAGGAACTTCGTTCACAAAAAGAATTTTAAAATAGCTTCAGAAATAACGGAGAAATCGATTAATACGGAGTAAAATAGTAGAAATCGAATATACAAATTCTACTTTTTTTCTAAATGGTTAAAAAGTAATAATTAAATAGTGACGTATTAAGGAAATAATTGGAGTGTTAGTTTTTTGCAGTCTTATGTTTTGACAGGCTTAAAAATAACAATTGAAATTCAGTATTAGTCCACACCCGCATCCATGAAGAGGAGAGTAAGGTTAAGCCGAAGACACTAAATTCTAAAACATAATTGATTGGTGACAAACTGAAACAAGGCAAAAACGTTGTTTTTAAATAGAACAATGCAATTTTCAATAGTGAAATATTTATGAAGAAATTAGTGTATCGTGTATTTCCTCGTTGCCGCCAAATCTCACTAAATAAGCTAGAGTAACGAAGCCACCGCTTTACATAAAACCTTGACATTATTTTGAGTCATAACTTATGACCTGAAATGACTTATGACTGTTAAGAAAGAATTTATTAATACTGAAGACGCGGCAGCATGGCCCTAAGTCTTATTCGGTTCCGAAAAGGGTCAAATTAAAAAATAAACTGAAAAAAAAACAACAAAAGTAAAAAACAGAAGGTTTTTGGCGCTATCCTGAAAGAAGATGGTCGTTGATTTTTTCGTAATTATTGAATTTCGTGTAAATAATGAGTGAAATTAGTCAATTTTGGTACCATTTTGTACAATTTTGTTCAGTGAAAGTGCACAAATGAAGAAATCATGAAGAAATTAGTGTATCGTGTATTTCCTCGCTGCCAACAAATCTTAATAGATGAGCTTGAGTAACAAAACCACCGTTTAACTTAAGACCCAGGCTTGACTTTGTAAATAGTGACTAATGACTGAAATAAAGACTTAGTTAATACCGAAGACATGGCAGATTGACCTAAAAGTCGCCGTAGCCGGTCCCAGAAAAGGGCAAATTAACTATTAACTAAATTATTAAAAAAAATAGTAAATAAAATTGATTTTTGGTGCCATCGTAAAACAAGATGGTCGTAAGGGGAGTTTTGGCGCCATCGTGAATGGAGATGGTCGTAATTTTTTCACGATTATTGAATTTAGTGTAAAATATGAGTAAAATTGGTTAATTTAGGTGGGGATTAGTTTGATTTTGTTCAGTAAAAGTGCACAAATTAAATAATCATGAAGAAATTAGTATATCGTGAATTTCCTCGCTACATCTCATAAACGAGCACGAGCACGATCTCATAATCTCATAAACGAGCTTGCGTAACGAAACCACCGCTTTACTCAAGACCCAGACAAGACTGTGTAAATAGTGACTAATGACTGAAATAAAGAATTAATACTGAAGACATAAATTGAAAATATGTAACAAGAAAAAGATTTAGTAATACGGAAGTCGTGGCTGTATGGACACAGATCCTTTGCCTTTCCCCGACTGGTATAAAATTAAAAACAACAACAACAAGATGGTCGTAATTTTTTCACAATTATTGAATAATATAGTGTAAATTATGAGTAAAATTAGTTAATTTAGGTGAGAAGAAATTTAAGAAGTTGAATGGGCGATAAGAAGTATGAAATATGGTAAGGTTTAGGTAGTAGATATGGTTACAGCTGAGATGATCAAACTTGGTGGTCCTGCCGTCCGGGACTCTTTCTGGGTTCTTTGTAACAAATGTTGGAAGACCGGCAGAGCACTCGAGGACTGGCGACGTGCGGTCATCGTGCCCTTGTATAAAGGCAAAAGTTCACGCATGGACTATACAAGTAACAGGGCCATTAGTTTATATTTAGGACAAAAGTGTATGGAAAAATAGTTGAAAGGAGGATGCAAGGGATGTCCGATGGAACATTGTGGGAGGCTCAAGGCGGTTTCAGGTCTGGAAGAGGATGTACGGATCAAGTGTTTTCGCTCCGCAACATTGTAGAAAAGCATCTGGCTGTGGGTAAGAAGGTTTTCTGCGGTTTTGTGGATCTCGAAAAAGCGTTTGATAGGGTTGTACGTAAGGAACTTTGGGACATTTTCCAGATTATGGCATAGTCGGGTTCCTGCTGCGTGCGGTGCAGTCAATATATTTAGACTGTAAAGCATGCGTGCGGGTGGATGGCAACATATCACCTTGGTTTGATGTTAATATTGGCATCAAGCAGGGTTGTGTGTTGTCAGCACGCTTGTTTGTCTTATATTTGGGCAAATATCTTCAAAGGATCATTGAATGTGGGAATGCGTATGGGTGACCAAGTGGTGAACTGCCTACTTTACGCAGATGATGCTGTATTTTTGGGCTCTACACCATCTGAGTTGCAAACACTGGTCGCAGTTATGGAAGGAGAATATAAAGAAAGGGGCTTACATTTGAATGCGATGAAAACCAAAATTATGGTGTTTGAAAGAGACGTAGCCAGAACGGAGATGTAGCCAGAGAGGAGAGTGAGTGCAGGGAATAGTGTGAATGGAGCATTGGGTAAGCTATTCCGAAGCGAGATTTTGAGTCAAAAAGCTAGACTCGCTTTGCATAATTCTGTGCTCATCCCTACGTTATTGTATGGAAGCGAGAGTTGGGTGTGTCAGAAAGAGCATGAAAATGGGATAAATGCGGTCGAAATGAGAGCACTACGGAAAATCTGTGGTGTAACGCTCGCTGACCGCATTCGTAACAGTGAGATCCGAGAAAGAGTGGGATTGAAAGAAAGTGTAGGTGTTAAAATGCGAAAGGGCATACTCCGCTGGTTTGGTTATGTGGAAAGAATGACAGATGAAAGGTTGACAAAGCAGATATACAATGCGAATGTGGATGGATGTAGGCACCCGGGGAGGCCAAGGCTGACATTTCACGATCAGATCAATCGGATATTATCCGAGGGTGGTGTCAAAGAGTCTCCGAAACTGGCGTGTTTGTATGAAAAGGAAAATGAATGTGAAGGACGCAAGACAGGTTTGTCAGGATCGTGAGGTCTAGCACTCGATACTCTACCTACCCCGTAAGGGACTTGGCGTGAAGATTTGTATGTATTAACAGTGCTACTTTTACTTGATTTTAGTAATGCCTTCAACTCTGTGGATCACGACGTGCTATTGGCGGTATTGGAAAGTTTCAATATATCTCCTGCTTTTGTTAACTGGTTTCGTAGTTATCTACAGGGGCGGAGGCAATTTGTTCAAGCGGGCAAAGCTATGTTATCGTGGTCCATTCTCACTAGCGGTGTGCCTCAGGGAAGAGTTTTGTCCCCTCTGTTATTTACATTTTTCATTAATTCTGTAACTCAGTCCTTATCTTCTCTTTTCCACCTTTATGCGGATGATCTTCAAATCTACACGCACTCTCGTCTCTCAGAACTTCACAACGCCATTACCCTTATTAATAGTGATCTAGGGGTGATTATGTAACTCAGTTATCAACTCAAAATGGATGAGTGTACATCAAACCGCTGTTAAATGACGTGTTTTATATTTGCTACCTCCAGTGACCAGCAGAACTACAATAGAGATAGCAAACACAAATGACATCATTTAATGTACACGTTTATAGTTTGAGTTGGCAACTGAGATACATAATCACCCCCCTGGTCAGTATCGAAAAGTAAATCTTTCGGTCTTAAACTTAATCCAATCAAGACTCAGGTTATTATTATTGGTAGCCCCGGGCTTATTAATAAGATAAATTGGTCTAGTGTACCCCCTGTTCAATTAAATAATGTTATTATCCCATATAGTAATTACGTTAGGAATCTAGGTGTTTTTATCGATAATAATCTTTCTTGGACTAAGCAACTACAGGACGTCAGTAGGAAATTTTTTTGTGCTTGAAATTCGTTGAAACGTCTTCGCTTTTTGCTCCCGATTCCTACCAAGATTATGCTTGCTGATTCCCTGCTACTTTCAATCTTAGATTATGCTGACGCTAGCTATGTAAATCTTACAGTTGAGCAAATGAATAAACTCGAGCGTCTTCAAAATCTTTGTGTTAGATTCATATTTTCATTGCGTAATTTTGATCAAGTTTCCGAGTTTCGTGCTAGGCTCAAGTGGTTGCCTATTAACATTCGCCGGAACTGTCATATCCTGTCTCTTCTGTACTCTATTCTTTTGGTTCCATTTGTGCCTATTTATTTAAAGGAGAGATTTAAGTTCTGTAACAGTGAGGTAAAATTCCTCAGGTCCAATGATAATTATACTCTTCAAGGCGGGAACGGTCGGAGGGGGAAGGCGCGCTTTTCGAGGGTTCCCTCCAATCTTTAAGCTAAAAATGTGTAATATAATGTAAAAATGTATAATTTGTAAATTAATTAAAGTGTAAATATTACTTAGTTGTGTGTAAATGTGATTTAGTAAATAAACTATACTAGTGAAAGACTATTGTAGAGTTTTATCACAACAGAAGAGGCAGAGGCCTAAACAAGAAAGAAATTTGAAGACGAAACTAGAAAAAGACATGAAATATTAAGATATTTTATAAGGGTTTATTATTACATAATATAAGACTAATATAAAATATAGAGTTAAAAAAAAAGAGTATTAAAAATACTTTTTGCACTGTCGTAGAAGTTTTGGCGCCAACATGAAAGAAGATGATTTTGGTGTTCAGAATTTTAGTTTTATAATTTGTGTGAAAATAATCGTAATTCAAGGATGTGACGTAGTATAAAACAAATTAACGGAGAAACATAATATGTGAACTTCAAGAAATTAAAACTAAAGACGTATTGAAGGACTCATATAAGCTTTGTCTTAGTGAAGGAAATGACTTTTAAAAAGGGGAAGACAATATGTTAAGAAACTGAAGAAATGAATTTAAAATTTTAATATGAAAAAGAATTTATTATTACGGAAGACGTGGCAGCATGGCCTAAAGGTCTTAGCCGGCCCCAGAAAGGGGCAAATTAACTTAAAAAAAATAATTAAAAAACAACAACAATCAGACATGTAAACAAAACGTGCTTGTTGCAATTTTTTTACTAGTACGTGCACTTCCATACCATTCCATACTTTCGGTGTTAGATTTTACTAAAAATTGATTTTGATTTTCTGTTATTAAAATATCTTGGAAGTAGATAATTGTTGTTTGTACCTAACGTTTACAAGTTAAGTCATGAAAGTTAAAAAACAACATCGCAAGAAGAAATATCTTCATAAATTAAACAGAAAACGCATGCATCTGAAACAAAAAAGTACAGGCAACGTTAAATGGTAAGTTTTTCATCCGACTTAATGTATTTCGTACATGTTCTTTAACTTAAACGTCATGATAAGGTTATGTAAATTTTATTTCATAGCAAAATTCTCAAAGACGCTTGGGACAACAGAAAAACTTCATATCGTAATTTACGGGAAATGGGTCTTGCAAATGACCCAAATAAAGCTATAAGTATTCCTAATTTCAAACAAGAACAGTTATTAAAAGCAAAACAAATTGTAAGCGGTGAAGATTTAGAAATCAAAGAAGAAATAAAGCCACGGCGAAAACCGCGAAAAATTGCTGTTGCCGAAGAATTAGAAAAAGAAGCTAAAGCTCCAAGAGAGAGGAGATTTATGTAAGTATTTATTAACAAATATGAAATTTGTTGAAAACATAAAATGAAGGTTATAGTCTCTTAGATACAGTTTTACCTACAACTAAATTTATGTTGGTTGATGGACCTTTACATAGCATATGTTTAGTTAGGTTTAACAAACTTCGATTGTCAATTGGTTTTCTTTATAGTGAGAGTACTTTGAAACAGTTGGTCAATGCATGATAGATTGGATAGGTTCACGAGCTTCAGTTATTACACCCTTTGTTTTTTGGAAGATTTCCACCAAAACTGTTGTACAATATTATAATCATGGCTTATTTTATACTTTATCTACACTCACACTACACTTTATCTACTTTAGTAACACCTGCTTGAATAAAATATCTATTTGTTATTAGCAATTGAGAGCTGTTTGAAATTAATCATAAATATTAAGACAACAATTTAAAATTCTTGTAAAACAGATCCGTCGAAGGATGTTGATTTTTCCCTGATGAATTGAAAATTGAAGCTGCTAAATAAATTATTTCTAATGATTAAATTGATTTTCAGGTTACCAAAAGGTCAAGTAGATTTTATAACATATCTACTAGACAAATATGGGCACGATTATAAAGCTATGGCAAGAGACAAAAAGAACTATTACCAGGAGACATGGAAACAACTTCGAGCCAAGGTTAAAACATTCATGGGGATTCCACAACAGTATGGAGAATATTTAAAATCAAAAGGTCTATTAGATAAAGAAATTGATGAAGAGGAATTAAAAAAGGAAGCTAAACTTATGACTATGGAGGACAGTGATTAAATAAATATCTAAAATAAGACAAACTACAGTTATTTTAAATATTTTTCAGTGATTAATCAGTAAACAAGCATAAACTTGACTAATGGTAAGAGACTAACATGGCCTAATAAAACCATATAAGTATTGTTGCATGACTGTACTAAGGCCTAGGTGAAGCCTAATGTGCAAGTCTACTGGCTACTCTTATACCAGAATATAGTGATCCAGAACAGAATAAGGCAGGAATAGGCAAAGCCACTACCAACCGCTCTAACTTTACCCAAGCATGTTGCACAGCACTTAACCACAGTGACTTGTTTGTGAAACAGAGGGTAGTCACACATTTTTTAAAAAATCATAATCATTCCCAGTTTATTTCACATAAAAATAAATAATATTTACAAAATATTTAGTACTTGAAAAATATTTTTCATTCAATCTGATCAGATTTAAATTACAATAATATAGATACACTTAACAATTATTTTGTTGACAATTTCAGTTACAGGTAGACATATAACCAATTGCTTTTGATTGCTAATAAAACTTCCGAATTGAACTGTTTCACAAATATATTCATTCTTAATAATATTAAAGATGTGTGCCTGTTGTCATATACAGGGTTACATCTAAAGCATCAGCCAAAATTTGAGAAACGGTTCAGAATCAATCACAATAAAATATGATATGAAAAAATTAAAAAATAAACAAATTACAATTTTTATCCGACGCAAATTACAAGAAGCATGGATATAATGTAAATAAAGCATAAAACTGGTTCCCGCCGACCCCAGTCGTATTCTCAAGCTGGTGACGTGTCAGGCGTCACAAGTTAAGCATTTTTATGGACTGTTTTAAATGAATGTTTATAAAAGTAAATATTACAATTTGGCAATAATTTTTAAAATTAATTACCATTCCCCTCTTACCCCCTTACATCAAAAAGTTTATATATATTATAATTTGGCCAATCCTTTAAGTAACCCTGTATGTATTGAATGCCTTTCTAGATGTTATTGTGTTTTACACTCATTTGGTATGTCCTTTATTGGTTTCACTTTTTGAAGCTCTGCATACCATTCTTTATCCATATCTAACAACAACTGTGGTTTCTTATACTGGAAATAAATAAAAAAAAACATAAATTAGACTATTTTTACACACTATATTGTGAAAATACTCAATACACTCAGGTGATCAGGTTAGGGTTTCCCATTGGGTGCTGAAAACATAGAAAAAACCAGGTTGCAATATGTCTGCCGTGGTTTAAAAATAAATATAAAAAAAAGACAAAGTAAAAAATTATGCCAAGTTTCTCCTTTAGTAAAAAAATAAGTATCAGCTCCACAACATGGACTAAATAAAAAAAGGAATATTATTAAAAAATATTTTCCACAATAATAAATGTCTAATATTTTTTATATTTTAATGTGACCATCTTGGGTTTAAAAAGTATGAGTGGGTTGTGAAGAAACAATGTGAAAATTACTGAGCCAGTTGCAGGCCAATTTTTGAGACACTGTATATATAAATTGAGGATGCAGTTGTCCTCACAGTCAAGTCTTCTTCGAATCACAAATCCAAATGCTTATTTTCCTTCCAAAAGTTTAAAAAGATTCTAGGATACTAACCATAATAATTAAAGTATTGAACTGATGACAAGCTTGTATATTAGCTTGTTCAATAGATAGTCCAAGCCTTGTGAGAGATGGAACATCAATTTTTTTATAATACTTCTTATTACTTGTACTTATTATAATACACTTTTGTTCATTGTCAGCTTTGATTGAATATGTTTCAATTGGATAAGGCAAATTTCTAATTCTCCATTCTAAGTTTACCCTTGTATTACGAGTAGTAATTACAGGCTGAAATCAAAAACATTCCAGTAGTTAATATAAAAAGACAAAGATAAAATACTTGTCACTTGAAGTCACTTGAAGCTAAGCTTTGGATTAAAATTGTTTGGAAAATACAGAAAAGCGATACCTGCAACATAAGTTGTAACCCCAAAACTGCTAGCTTTGAATAGAGGATGATAGAGATTGAGTTGCAGGGTCATAGATGTTCCTCTGCCATGGACCATCATGATAAACTTATTGCTTATTTGTTATTTAAAGATATTACTATATCTGTTTTAAATAAATAAATAGTGCCGTGCCGCCACATCCGGCAGTGACACTACTGCTGATTCTAGTGGCGCACCGCAACATGTTATGTGTTTAGTCCCTCAATCCCAAGCAATTTAGTGTAATTTAGTTATTTTAACATGTGTTCTGAGCTACTAGTTAAAGGATTGTAAACTTTAACCTGTGCTTTCTCCCATTAAGCATGGGAGAAAGCACAGGTTTGAGTTTATAAGGAAGGCATTTTTGGTAGCAATACAGGTACAGTTTTTTTTGGTAACTATAAAATAGATTATTGATTGTTATAGCTAGTTGAGCATTTTGTTATTGGAGAATGTTTAAGCAAACATGCTTTAATCTATAAAAACAACAAATGATCTTAAAGATCTTGAGTCAATAAGTAGTTAGAACTATGCAATATTTCTCTGCACCAGTTTTATCACATGAGCTTCTAATGCTCTAGTGATTAATTTAATCTAGTTATTACATTTGAACAATAAAAACAACTTGATGTGATGTGAACATTGTGATCAACTATTATAGATATTCTGGTTTTTTTTTAATCAAACTAATTGGCAAATTGATTTATAACCGTTGTTGACCTTAGAAAGCCACAATCAGGATATTGGTTACAATTTTGACACATGCAGAACTAAGTAGCAAATTTTTATAATGAGTTCACACTATTTGTGGGTTAAAATCGTAATTACTTAATGTGCCTCACCTGGTCTTTGCTTTCCATGATATCAATGGTGTCTGAATTAGGCACTTGATCCGGTATTGGGTCTCCAATTTCAACCCACCATTTGCCTTCACCCCCAAGCTTCCCTTTGACTTTCCAAGCTCTTCTTAACATCACACACGTTTCTGTGTTATATTCCTCAACCATTTCTTTATTATCGTCAAATTTGTAATGAATCTTTTTAATTTTGTCTTCTTTCAAACAAGTTTTTTTAGCATTGAGAAGATACTTGTACCATATTGAGTTTCTGTACATTTTGTTTGCAGAAAGATCGCAGTTCAAATCTGTTTTCCGATTTATTTTACTGTGTGTTTGCTCCGCCAAGGGAACAGTTTCGATAAAACCTTTTCTTTTCATTGTTTCTATAGAAACCTCAAACTCATTTTCTTTTCAGTGGACAGTATTATAATAAAAATTTATAAGTCGGAAAATCAGTTCAAATTTTATTTTTATAGAGGTTTAGTTATAAATTATTAATCGTTTTTCTATATTTCGACTTTTTTTAATAATTTCACAGAGAAATATGTACACGATATTATTTATTTTGAATTATTTTAGGTTATGTTTTGATTTGTTATTTTTTTTCTCACCAATTTATCCCAGTCGGGGAAAGGCAAAGGATCTGTGTCCATACAGCCACGTCTTCCGTTTTAATAAATCTTTTTCTTGTTATATATTTTCAATTTATGTCTTCCATATTAATTATTTATCATTGTTATTTGAATACTTAGCCTAACGACTTGTAATCACGTGCACGTGCGCCGACTCCTATAAATACGGCTGCACTGTAGGCGATAAGGAGTCGTGCACCAACCTCTGCCCCAATTACGACTGGACCTCTCCAGGCGCTAGGTGTAGAGGTTTCAGTCGCCGAATCTATAGCGTATACTGCCCGCCACACAACCGATTCGTGGCGGAAGATATCCACACCATCCTGGATAGTCAGGTCCCAACCATTGCTGCCGGTGACTGGAACTGCAAGCACGTCGCCTGGAATTCCAGTAATACCAACGTCTTGGGCAGACGACTCTTCGCCGATGCCGAGGCCCGGGGATACTCGGTCAGTGGTCCGGAGGCGCCGACTCACTATCCACATA
>NJDC01008126.1:27813-38856 GCA_002245475.1 Calephelis virginiensis | reverse complement strand
ACTTTGTCGAAGCACTCACCACAGAGAACACCAAATCGCACTCGACGTACGTTTCGCCTCTACACCGAGGCATCCTCAGGAATTCGACCGTACCGTACAAACGACGATACTCGTGTGTCGTCGTTTGTACGGTAGAAAAAGTCTCACACGGCTAGATGTTACCATATCTACCCTCGCAGCCTTACCATATTTCAGATGTCTTATCGCCCGTTGAACTCCTTCTATCATGGTGCCATCCCATGCGTCCGCTATTTCCGAGTCATTGGAGTACTCGGACTCAGTGAGAATTGCTTCAACCGTCGTGCGCGGCGGACGTCTCGCTGCCGCTACGCTGCTCGACGCCGTGCCGTGCCGTGCCGTGTCGTGCCGTGTTGTGCCGTCTGTGTCGCGTGTGTTTAAACAGTGAATGTTCGCTGCGCAATCAGTGCACGGACCTTTTAAAGACAAAAAATTTAAACAGCTTTATTTGTTACAAATCTGCGCGAATTTGCCGTTGAGGGGAGTGTTAACTTAACTAACTAAATTCGATTTTTCGGCGGTCAGAAATGGCCGCCGATTAGGTCGCACGCGGATTTGACCCCAGAATACTCCCGCGACTTCCAACATGGAGATTGACGGCGAGGACAACCCGGGGCCTTCCACCCCTCAACGCGCAAATTCGCGCCGTGGCTCCTCCAGCGGCACATTTGAGTTGCCTGCTGTCGAGGAACCCAACCTCACCGGACATGACTCTCAGGTCTCGCAGGCTACACCGCGAGACCCGGTAGTTGCCGGCAGGCCTCTCCCGCAGCGCGCCGCCAGAGAGCGAGATCGCTCGGCGCGTCGCGCTTCGGCGGCGAACCTGGCCAGGCAACTACCCGTATCCGACGAGGACAATCAATTACTCGGACTTTCTCGACGCACTTCCCTCGAGGCGGACATCATCCTCCTGGCGAGGGCATCCGAGGCGTACTGCGCCACTCCTGGTCTACTTAAAACCATGAAGGAGTACTTTAACCAAAAGATGGTTGACCTCAGCCAGGCTGATGTCCCGCCCGAGAAAGATAGTGCCCTTCGCCAAATCTGCGACACCCCCCTCCCCCCGGCACGACAGTCCGCCGCAAGCGGACTGTAGACGTGTCCCAACCTGAAGAGGAGGCCAAAAGACTTTGTGCCAACCAGTCAGTCCCCAGTCCAGGTCCACCAAAAGACCCAAGGCTACGTAACCGAGCTGCGACGGCACCTTCCATGCCACCGCCCCCTACTCTATCCCAGCCGATGATCACCACTCCTGGTGACTCACCAATCAGCTTCGCGGCCGTCGCCGCGTCCGCTCCAGTGCAACCACACCCAATATTACAGACCCAAATAAACAATTCGCAAACTACCGTCAAAAAATCCAGATACCCCCCGTTAGTGGTTGAGACCCTTCCAAATTGGGCTCGCCACTTCAGGGCCTTAAAAGAAAAGCTCGGCAGGGCCCCCAACGCCAGACCATTCGGCACGAGGGTCCACTTCACCCGACCTGCGAGGAGGAGTACCGCACGGTCCAGAGATATTTATCCGACATCGAAAAGTCGGAAAATATCTCATGGTTCTGCTACTCTCTCCCCGCAGAGCGCAGTTTAAAAGTAGCCATTCGTGGTCTCCCGGTGGACACATCCCGTGAGGAGATTGCGGATGAGTTTAGAACTCTGGGCTTCGAGCCCGTATATATCCGGCCCATTAGGGCCCGAGCAGACAGGCCCGGATGTATATTCCTGGGCATCTTCAAGAAGACCCTCAACACCATCCCGGACATCTACAGCATCACAGAGCTGCTGTACATGCCGGGAATCAAGATTGAGGCCTGGCGGGGAAAAAGGGCCCCGCACAATGTCACCGATGTCAACAGTTTCGGCACTCCAGCCATAACTGCCACCGCCCCCAGCGCTGTGTGCGCTGCGGAGGAGGGCATTTGGCTAGAGAGTGCCTGAGACCAAAGGAGGAGCCGCCGACCTGCGCAAACTGTGGTGGGTACCATACGGCAAATAACATCTCGTGTCCAATTTTCCGCAAGGAACTCGCCAACAAAAAGGCGGGCACCGTACCCCTCACGGTAGAGCGCAGGCCGGTGGCCTCTTCAGCATCGGTTACAGCCCCAAAAACAATAGCTCCTCAAGTGGCGGCCCCAGGCATACCCGGACTGTCCACTGCATCCTCCGTTCCAGGGCCCACCTTAATGCTTTAAATATTTTTTTTTTGATTTGGGCCAAATCCGCATCACCATTTTGTTTTGTAAATAGCACTGTAAGGTGACACCTTAGGATATGTTGATTTTATACTTTTTTGTTAGTACATCTGTATTGTACTGTACTGTAAATTAGTACAGCCTGTACATATTTGTAGGAATTATCGTGCGTTACCATTTTGAAAAAACACGAAATGGCGGCCAGACACCAAGCCAGGTTTCATACAAAAAAAGTTCAATCCCCTTAGTGCAATGTGTATATCATCGTTGCTTACTGTCAACTTGTGACTTATGACTAAATATAAAATTGAACCCCAAATTTGGTAAATTGATGCAATTGTCCACTTGACTCATAGAAATATATACTTAGAGATCAATGACATTAGACAACTAATGGCAAAATACTAACGTGAATGACATAACCTAAGGAAAGAAGAAGAAGGTGGCATCACTGAAGACCGAAGACGTTTTACAAGTGTGACCAGGTTAAGTATTTTAATAATTTTCAGTTTAGTGTAGTTAGTCTATTCTGTGCTACAGTCTTATGATATTTTTGAACGTGAGTATTTTTGTAGGAATATTGAGCGAAGGCAGTATTTTTGGGTTTATTTTGTATAATCGCACGTTATGCCCATTGAGGTTCAGGAATATTTTTTGGGTTTAGTCTACCACACATATTATAATTGTTGTCTGTGCTTATTATATTGCACTAAATCCGATCAATTCCTGGAACATTAATGTTACTATAGACTATTTATTTTATTATGCTCTGCACTCAACTTTGGGACGAGGATTTCTCCAAATTTGTAATATTCATATACGCTTTTAAAAATAGAGTGCATTTTGTTCTATTTTATTTCGTTTGAACCATCCACTTGGACATGTCTAGTTTTCACCAGAGTTATTTAGCAAAGTGGGAACATAATCCGGAGTTTTATTCGTGGCTTACACGTTACAAAGATGATGAGTTCGCCGCCTTTGCAAAGCATGTGATACAAAACTCCCAAGTAGGTTAGCATCAATACAACAGCATATAAATACTTAAAAGCACAAATCGAACATGAAAACACACAAAGGACAGTCGAAGGTAAGCGATCTAGGTCTGGTTTACGGTACTTAACCTTAAAAGATTCAGAGATATTTAAATTTAAAATGAGTTATCTAGGATTTCATCCTTATACTTCAAGCTAGAAAATACTTGCTAATACATATTGTAAAACGATACTTTTTTAAGTACCTAGCTACAGTTTTTGTAATAGACACATTTAAACCGATTACTTCATTTTTTTTCCAGGTGGATACATTTTTCAAAAAAACATCACTGAAAGACAAAGTCAAGTAAGCTGAGCCTTGTTTTTGCAGTTTTCTCACAGAAAATAACGTTCCATTAAGAGCTATGGACCATTTTAGCGACTAGTAAAAAGGTATCGCGACGCCGATATTGCGACAGAATTTTCCTGCAAAAAAGCTAAAGCAGCCGCTAAAGCTTATGATGTATCAGAACCCACATTGGGACAAATATGATATAAACCAGTATATTAAATTATTATCGACAAGAGCACAGATGTTGATCCAGTTAAAGTTTTAAAACGAAATGTACAAACTAAAATTTTCTTTTAAGTTGATTTGAGTTGTGAGACCACTGAAATCAAGTTGTCTGAAAACTTGAAAGTTGTCTGAATTAGGTTTAAACATAAAACACATAATAAGATTCCCTTCTGATACTACGAATATGATGTTTGCAAAACAAACTGCAATTGTTGCAAAAATAAAAGAACGTAACTCAAAATGATTATTCATCAAATGTGTTTGTCTTTCTACAGCATTAAGTGTTAGCCATGCTTGGAAAATGATACTTAGAAATTTGAAACAAATAGTAAAATAAGTACACAGTTTGTTTTCTCAAAGTAGTAAGCGTCGAAGAGAATTTGCTGAGTTCCAACATTTCACTGACACTGAAAATCATAGTATATAGCGCCATTGTGATATAAGGTGTCTATCGCTTCATACCTGTGTTAGTAGAATAATTGTGTAATGGAGAGCATTACAACTGTATTTTTAAGAACAACATTTAAGTTATTACAAGAAAAGGGTGAACCAGTAATCAAAGATTGTAACACTTTATTTACTTCGTGATTAAGATTTGGGGTTCTAGACTCTTCGTCAATTAACTGTATTTGGTAGGGATGTAATTCATACGGAGGAATTCTCATTACACTTCTTAAACTTCAAATTAGTGTATGCACGGCAGTTTGATGGCCAAGAAATTCCGATTCTCGAAAAATGACATTTTTGAATGGCTAACGATACTTTAATTGGTTGCTAAACTCAATTATAAACTATTGACATTTTTTAGAAAACTTAGATATTTGTTGTTTCGTAATATTTTTTTCAATATGTTTAATTAATTTTTGGCCCACTTGCATACCTATATAGCATGTGTTATATTTGCACACCAATAGTTGGTAGAATATGTAGAAAAGCCTAAATAATTTTGTAACATCTTTGTAACACTCATATTCCGCAAATAAAAATGTTTTCTTTTCATTTCTTTTTTCTTTCTTTTCTGTGACCGGCAGAGTACTCTTAGACTGGTGACGTGCGGTCATCGTGCCTATGTATAAGGGCAAGGGCTCACATACGCACTGTACAAGTTAAGGGCCAGTCATTTGATCAGTTTAGAATCAAATGTGTAGGGAAAAATAGTTGGAAGGAGGATGCAAGGGATGTCCGATGGAAAATTGTGGGAGACTCAAGGCGGTTTTAGGTCTGGAAGAGAATGGACAAATCAAGTGTTTTCTCTCAGCAGAATTGCAGAGAAGCATTTGTCTGTATTTCAGAGGGTTTACTGCGGTTTTATGGATCTCAAAAAAATCGTTTGCTAAGGTTGTACGTAAGGAACTTTGGGACATTTTGGCGGATTATGGGATGTTCAAGTCCCTGTTCCGTGCGGTGCATTCAATGTACTTAGACTGTGAAGCATGTGGTTGGGTGGGTGGCAACATATCGCCTTAGTTTGATATTAATTTTAGCGTCGAGCAGGGTTGAGTGTTGGCAGCACGCTTGTTTATCTTATATTTGGGCAAATATCTTCAGAGGTTAAGATCATTGAATGTGGTAATGAGTATGGTTGACCAAGTAGTAAACTTTCTGCTTTATGCAGATAATGCTGTGTTAGCTCATACTGGTCACAGTTATGGAAGGAGATTGTAAAGAAGGGCTTACATCTGAATGTGATGAAAATCAAAATGATGGTGTTTGAAAGGACGTAGCCAGAACGGATGTAGAAGTTTTGGTTGATGATGTAGTGTTGGAGCAAGTGAATGAAATTGTATATCTTGGTTATGCTTTTAGCAGGGATGGAAGGTACACTGTGGATGTAGAGAATAGTGTGTTCTCAGGGAATAGTGTGAATGGAGCGTTAGTTAAGCTATTTCAAAGCGAGGTTTTGAGTCAAAACGTTATTGTATGGAAGCGAGAGTTAGGTATGTCAAAAAAGCTTGAAAAAAGGATAAATGCGGTAAAATGAGAGCGCTACGGAAAATCTGTGGTAAATAACGCTCGTTGACCACATTCGTAACAGTGAGATCCACAAAAGATTAGGATAAAAAGAAAGTGTTGGTGTTAAAATGCGAAAGGGCGTGCTCCGCTGGTTCGGTCATGTGGAAAGAATGACAGATGAAAGATTGACAAAGCAGATATACAATGCGAATGATTATGAATGTAGGTACTAGGGCAGACCAAGGTTGACATTCCACGACGTGGAATGTCAACCTTGGTCTCCTACATTACAGGACCTACATCTATCCACATTCGCCCACGATCAGATCACCTGAATATTGTCCGAGTGTGGTGTCAAGAGTCTCCGAAATCGGCATGTATGTATGAAAAGGGTAATGAATGTGAAGGAAGCTAGGCAAGTTTGTAAGAATTGTGAGGTCTGGCACTCGATACTCTCTGCCTACCCCGTAAGGGACTTGACGTGAAGATATGTATGTATGTCTGTAAATAGCATGTTAAATAGTAATCTATCATTTATTGTGATGATGATTAATGAACAAAACATATTAAGAAAATCAGTGTTTTTATTGGTGTTTTCCTCTTGATAGGTAGTGTATATTTTAGTATTTTTTTGGGGTCTAAGGTATTCTTACAAAATTTAGTCTGGTTACACAGCGTTTGACTTTGACAGATACATTGAAAACAGTGTGAGTTTACGTAGGTAGGTATCTACCAGTATCTACTTTGTAGTGAAAATTATTTAAAAAAAGATTAATTAAATTATTTGGGTAATTTTGAATTTTTAAAACCTCGTAATTATGCTTTTGCAAACTTCCTTTTTAATTTTTACAAACATTTTAGGTGATATTTGAAGTAAGAAGAAAAGTGTGAGGTGAGGTTCAAATGAAGTCTATGTAACTATAGAAGCCAGGTTGTGCAGATTAGTTTTAAAATTGGCTTTTAGCAATATGCCGCGTGCTATACCAGATAGGTCAGTATTTTATACAACTTTATTTCGTGTTGCTTGATTTCTTTTATTACAAACATGGTCATTTATAACACTGATCAATTTCTAGATGGATACCATATGTAGCCTGTGGGAAAGTAATTGAAGGTACAAGATTTATTTGCTTCAAGGTCCCATTGAGAAAGGTAAGTTTATGATAGTATTTTATTTTTTATTTATTTATTTATTCTTAATGTAGGTACGCTCTAAATACAATATATAATATTGTTCAAAAATCTTATTTACATTGGCGTGTTTATCTTTTTAACCGAGTTCAAGAAAACGAGGAGGTTATAATTTGGTCGGTCTTTATTTTTTTAATGTATGTACACTGATTTCTCCGTGGTTTCTGAATCGATTTACGTAATTGTTTTTTTTGTTTAATGCGAAATAGTTTCGAATTGGTCCCATAAAAATTTTATTCAGTTAGGTCCATTCGTTTTTATTTTATATGCTCATAAATTTTTTTTATCATAGTTTTACCTATATTTTGTTTATTTTTATTGAATTTAATCATGTCAGCAATAAACTAAAAAGTATTAAATAAAAATAACTATGTTAATTAAAACTGACTTAAAAAGTAAAAAGTGAAAAATAATAAAGATTTCATATCATTTATATACTACCTATTACTTATGACATGCTATTTACTAATAGGTTTGAAGTCAGTGCGTAGCCTTAAATTTATAATTATATTGTAAGTAAGTGTTAAATTGGATTGGCACCAACTTCAAACCTATTAGTAAATAGCATGTATAAGAATAATTTTTCACTTTTTAGTTTTGAAGTTGGTTTTAATTAACATAGCTATTTTTTTGAGAAATCTCTTCCAGCAAAACCTGTAACGAAACAGGTGTAGATAAGTTTTAATAAGAAGTTTATAATTCTCTCTCTGTCTAATTATACATAAGTTTATATCAAAGTTATGTATAATTAGACCGAGGAACTTAGAGTCAATTAATATAAACAAATTTTAATACTTAATGTAATGTAATCGCCTCTGTGGTCTAGCGGTTCAGTTGTTGGACTTGACTGCATGAGGTCCCGGGTTCGAATCCCGGGTCGGGCAACAAAAAGAAAATTGGGTTTTTCCAAATTTTCTAATAAAAAAAAAAATGTTGCTCGGGTTAGGATATTTGCCCGGTTGGCGATAGGCTTGCCACCTATCACATTGTGGGACTTAGTATCTTCAGCTAGTCGTGGGTTCCGTGGTTGTGCCTCTGCCTACGTCTTCGGGGGTATGGGCGTGAAGATACTACTACTACTACTACTACTTAATGTATTTTGTGGAGCTATATTATGTATTAACTATAATAATAATTATTATTATTGTTATGGATTAACTAACTATGATTCATTCTCAGGTCTTTAATTTTCCTAACAATGTTAGATATTAACAGTGTTGTGCTCCAGCCGGATACATTGAGTTGCTAGTATAATGAATTAAACCAAAAAGTTGAAATTTTATTTTGCCTAAAAACCATTAATAAATGTGGTGTATGTAGGTATATTACATACATTGAACCTATAATATAGTTTTCCCCATGTTGTTCCGAGTCTCCAGAATAAACCTTGTGCATTCATGCAAGGCAGCTCTTTTTGGTTATCAAAGGTACAACCAACAAACTGCTGGAGGTAGTAAGCCATGCTGTAACTCTTCCGGGTAGAGCTATTCCTGATCCCTTAAATACAGTTATAATTCTGTTTGGCAGATAGCGTAGCCAGTAGGCTTGCACAAAAATTGACCTAACACTTCAGCCACAGGTCACCGTCACTGCCAAGTGCTTATTTGCTATCTTATCACACAAAAAAAAGTATATACAGGTTAACATTTAAAGGACCAGACAAATTTTGAAAGAGGGTTGGGAATCAATAACACTTTCCATTTGCTAATTAATAAAATAATATCAAATTGCAAAATTATAACTTTTATCTTACCAAAAATACAAATTGCATGGCTATAACGTATGCCAGACAACTGACCGCAATCTCTAGTGCAGGGTGGTGACGTCATGGCTCATACTAGGTATGACGTAGTGTAACAAACTAACAACAGGTGAAGTATTAACATGAACTATTGTTAATAAATGTTCTTCCAGCTTTTATACATATTATAAAACAAAAGCATTTTTGTAAATCTGGGCGGTTACCATAAGCTCTTAAAACAATATTATTTTGATCATACTTATCCTCATCGGCGAAAACAACCTTAAGACGTATGGCATAAAGTTGCATATATAACTTGACATCTAGCAACATGGAAATAATACTAGCAGTAGTAATTGTAGGATAAATGGATAACATTAAATTCTCAATATCTTAGATGAAGTTTAAAATTGTTTCAGCGTAAATGGTAAACTAGTTAAATTCGTTGAATATAATGATGTTCTCTAAAATCATTAAAATTTTTTGTAAGTAGGTACATACATATTTTGTTACAAAAACCTGTTCAAAAAATTATTATCATAATAAGTTCATTTACACATCTTAAAAGTAATAATTCTTTTACAGAATTTTATATAAATTTTCACTGAACACTTACATACTGACAGAGACAACAAGAGGGCGTAAACGTAAACAATGCACTGTAAAATATCTGTTTTGTTGACAGCGCCATCTAACAACCAGTACATTTAAAATTTGTGTGAGACGTTTAGTACACTGAAGAATTAAATAGTACAACTGAATTGTACTAGATGTCGCTAGTGATAACAAATTCTTTACAGGGCCAACGCGATATTGGGATGAAAAGGTGGGATATGGAAAACCTAATTGAAATCCACATGGTTTATTGCTTTTTAAAAATAGCGAAGGATATGTAAAATATTTTTATGTTATATCGGAAGTGTAGGAATTCGTGAGACTTGGCACCCAGTTTCTCTGCACAATGAGCTATCAGCTAGGGCCTTAGCGTGAAGATAAAGAAAGTATATTACCTTTTTATCGTAATAAGTCACACTGCACCTACATTTCGCTCGAGTTTTGTCTATAGCCACTCCAGGATTCCAATAATAGAAAGCATTTAGTCTTTTATTTGATTAGCAAACGGGTTACCTAACTAAAATTTAACTACGTTCAGTTGGAAATTCGGAGAGATCCATCTTGTATCTAATATTCTATTATAACCATTCTTCACATCAAAACTTAGAGTAAGTGGGGTGGAGAATTTAATTTGGGATACAAATATGTTATAAACTTATAATATATACTAGCTGCCTGTTCCGGCTTTGCTCGGATGGTATTTTTTTTATCATAAATTGAAATGTAAGCTATCCTATCTTTCAAGTTGGATCAAACTGCACCCGGTGTGCAAATTGGACTGAAATCGGTTATGTAGCTTCGGAGTCCATCGCGGACAAACAACGTGACACGTAATTTTTAAATATTAAGACTAGCTGCCTATTCCGGCTTCGCTCGGATGTTAATTTTTTTTATTATAAATTGAGATATAAGCTATCCTATCTTACAAGTTGGATCAAACTGCACACGGTGTGCAAATTTGATTCAAATCGGTTAAGTAGTTTAGAAGTCCATCGCGGACAAACAACGTGACACGTAATTTATATATATTAAGATTTTAACTAGGTGTGGCGGGAGAGTGAAATTGTCCGAAGTCGCGTATAAAATCTAGTTCTCTGTAATACTATAAAGTATCAAAGCGAAATGCATTATTATATCGACGTAGATACTTTAAGAACAAATTACCACGAATTGTAGAGGCGTTATTTGTCATATAACTGTGGTATGGCCAAGAGGCCCAAGCTTTACAGTTAGGCAAATAAGCATTGTGTGACGTACTTGTACATCAATAATGCATTTCATTGTCGGTCTGTCTTTGCTAATGCAGGTGTAAATGCCTCTAATTCAAGCATAGGCGCGCTCTATTAACTTCGCTGAATGATTTTCTATGTTTTCACTTGTCTCAAGGACTATGCGCCAGATTTCTATATTTCAAACTGTTCACAAATATCTGCTTTGGATTTTACAATTTCCACCGTCGGCACTTGGTAGAATTCTGTTTTTAACAAAAATATGCGTGTTACAAGTTTCGCGTGTTTGTGTGTTTGTTTGCCTGTGGTAATACTTTTGATCGAATGGAGCGATTTCGTTGAATCTTTTGTTTAAAAATAGACTTGTTCAGATGTTTCTAGCTCTATCACACATAGATTTTGCCGGGGTTATTGAACTTTTTCAATTTAAGGGGTTATGTTTTCCGTTAAGTTTGCACCCACGACTAGCCGAAGACACTAAGTCCCACAATGTGATAGGTGGCAAGCCTATCGCCAACCGGGCACATTTCCAATCCCGACCAACATTTTTTTTATTA
>NJDC01008126.1:10134-26755 GCA_002245475.1 Calephelis virginiensis | reverse complement strand
ACCGTCGGCACTTGGTAGAATTCTGTTTTTAACAAAAATATGCGTGTTACAAGTTTCGCGTGTTTGTGTGTTTGTTTGCCTGTGGTAATACTTTTGATCGAATGGAGCGGTTTCGTTGAATCTTTTGTTTAAAAACAGACCTGATCAGATGTTTCTAGCTCTATCACACATAGATTTTGCCGGGTTATTGAACTTTTTCAATTTAAGGGATTATGTTTTCCGTTAAGTTTGCTTAAATTTTTGATGCTCCTCTTATTTTTTTCCGTTGCGTAGGTACTTTTTATTTTAATATCTATTTTACACATATACAAACTGCTAGTAGTAGTAACAGCTACTTGCGGTTTGTATGGATTTAAAGTAAGTATCTTCACGCCCATATCCCCGAAGTGTTAGGCAGAGGTGCAACCAGGGCACCCACGACTAGCCGAAGACACTAAGTCCCGCAATGTGATAGCTGGCAAGCCTATCGCCAACCAGGCACATATCCAATCACGAGCAAATTTTTTATTTTTAATTAGAAAATTGGAAAACCCAAATTTTCTTCTTGTTGCCGGATCCGGGATTCGAACCCGGAATCTCATGCGGTCAAGTCCAATACCTGAACCGCTAGACCATAGAGGCATGGATTTAAGCGTTGTTTTTCCCATTTTCCGTTCAATTTCCTTATGACAACATTCTTCTGTCAATGATTAAATAAGGCACACTAACTAAGACTTATCGAAATTGATCCATCCATTCAGGCGTGATGCGGTGACCACTCGGAAGGGGTATTCATTTTAATTTTTATATATTACTAGTTTTTATATATTACTAGAGGCCCGGTACGTGCTTCGCTACGTATAAAACCGCATGAATGACATAACGCAAAACAAAAAAAAAAAACAAAGAAAAAAGTTTGAAAAAGAAAAAAGAAAAAAAATAATGATAGCCCAATCCCCACCTCAAAAAAGTTTCTATTTGACAATAAAATACCCAATAACAAAATGATTCGCAATTTATTGAATTCATTTGTTACAAAAGATGTGATAAATGAAGAACCGCTCGACCGCTTTTATGCAAACTTTTCAGAATAGACCATCTGCCTTCCTTGCCAGGCAGCTCGTAAAAGGCGAGCAAAGGCTTACCGCGACTAACACCGTGACATTTGACTAGGTGGTAGAGTTTCGCAACAACTCGCCCGGATTCGTACCACCGCCTTACCTATTCCTGCCCCCATAACGTCATGACGTGTTCCGGTTTAGAGGGTAAGGTAGCCGGTAAACCTTCGCTAGAGGCCTAACATCCCGGCCTCAGATTGGCAACGAACCATTACCACCTTTGGTGTCTCTAGGCGGCGTGAATTTCTTACCATCAGGAAATACGTTTGCTTGTTTGCCTTCCTTTATCATAAAAAAAAAACTTCAAATAAACCATCTACTAAATATTCCGAACAAAGCATAGACATTTGGTTTGGATAGGTGATCCCGTTCTTTGTTTATAAAATTACAACAAAAAGTGGCATTGATTTTTATTTAGGTATATACATACTAGCTGACCTAGCAAACTTCGTATCGCTTGACATTAATGCTTCGATAGTAGCGCAGTCTGTCGGATCCAATGTGAAACATTTCAAAATCAACAACAACTTATTATTAAAAAAAACATTTTCCAGGAAACCAAATTGTGAATCTACGAATTCCCTGAAACACACAAAAAAATAATCAAAATCGCTCCAGTCATCTAGGAGGAGTTCAGTGACAAACACACTAACACAAGAATTATATATATAAAGATATAGATTATATAGATGTCTATTTAAAATTTTGACATTCTAAACGATTTATAGTATAATCAAATGTGTCTTCTTAAGCTTTTAAAATATAATAAATCCCGTAATAACTGTAAGCATGACCTTAATCCCGTATTTCGTCTATTTTCTATTTGCCCAGGGACGTGTCAAAATATTTGTTCATATAAAGAAACGGCCTTTAAAAGGGCTAATCCCTCATTTGATAAAGCGGGTGCCTCATACTGTGCAGCATGAATAGTACACCCTTTATCTCTGGATCTTTTGAATTTTTTTTCCAAAGAAATAGCCTTTTATTCGGTATCCGTGGCGCTTTGATTTCGTTCTTTATTCAACGGGATCCGATCATAAATTTCTATGTTTTGTTTAGTTTGAATTATAAATGAGTATTACCGTAATGGCAATCGGTAGACGTAATTTGATATGGCCAAGGTATGCAAGTGTTTTTTATTGTTATTTACTGCCTGGATTGTGTTTTTATTATATTAGGAGTCCTTTAATTATGGTACATTATTGTCCCTCCTTTGACATAATTTTTGGTCACATTAAATTTTGTGGTTCATGTTCCATTCAGTTGAGGCTAGTTTTATTTTATCACATCTTTTTACTGAAATTAGTTAAATTACTACTTTTTTATGTAATATGAAAGATAGACAAAGCAGGTATGCAATGCGAATGGATGGATGTAGGTACCCAGGGAGACCTAGGTTGACATTTAACGATCAAATCTCTCGGGTGTTATATTGGTAGTTTCAAGAGTCTACGAAATCGGCGTGTTTGTATGAAAAGGGTAATGAATGTGGAGGAAGCCAGACACATTTGTCAGGATCTTGAGGTTTCGCAGACGATACCCTGTGCCTACCGCGTAATGGACTTGGCGTGAAATTATGTATGCGTATGTGTGCGTGTTATTAATATGATGAATGCAAGCGAACTAACGGACTACCTGAAGTAAAATGGTTATCATTATCAGTAATAAATAACATAAATAATAAATAAATATCCCTGGAGTTACACAAATTGAATCTAACCCCAAAGTAAGCAAATTATATGCTTGAGTTATGGGTGTTTGTCAACGATACCAATACATAGAAATACTTAAATAGATACCAGAATAAATTTAATATACGAAGATATAGGAAGGCAAACAAGCAGACGAATTTCCTGATGGTAAGAAATTCACTCCGCCTAGAAACACAGACGGTGGTAATGGTGCGTTGCCAACCTGAGGCCGGGATGTTAGGCCTCTAGCGAAAGTAAGTTTATCGGCTACCTTACCCTCCGAACCGGAACACGTCATGACGTTATTACGGCAGAAATACGTAAGGCGGTGGTACCAATCCGGGCGAGTCGCTGCGAAACTCTCCCACCTAGTCAGATGTCACGGTGTTCGTGATGACATGCCTATGATCGCCTTTTACGAGCTGCCTGCCAAGAAAGGCAGATGGTCTATTCAGCAAAGGTATTTTGTAAGATTTGTATTTTTTTTGCCTTATCCTTTCCAGTTTAGTAACTTAAAGGAATTCCGTAGCAATAAATCTTAATATATATAAAATACATGTCATGTTGTTTGTCCGCGATGGACTCTTAACTACTTAACCGATTTCAATCAAATTTGCACACCGTGTGCAGTTTGATCCAACTTGTAAGATAGGATAGCTTATATCTCAATTTATGATTCAAAAAACCATCCGAGCGAAGCTGGAACAGGCAGCTGGTGGATTATAGATATAACCTCTTAGGACTTCGAACATCTATCCTGTCAATTATTGTTGACTATCAATCCCTATCTTAGTTTAGCCATTAGTGTTAATTCTGCAGTGTACTTAACATATATTAAGTTATTCCATTTTCTTTTACCGAAAGTAATAGAAAAAGAAAAAAAACACGTTTAGTGTTGCTAGTTTGTACTTTGTATGCGAATTAGGTGCAGACGTTTAATCTATTCCTCGGAAAATGTTGTTTAAAAACGTCACAAGTTATCTGGATTACTCTGAAATGTTAAAAATGTTTCATCTCTTACGTTTTTGTTTCATTGGAAAAGGATAGTATTAACCTAAAATAACTTTTGTTTGTGCTCAGTAGAATTATCATTGTTTGTGTTTGTCATGTTTATGTAAGATTAATTATCTAGCACACTAACTTATATAGTAGAGCCTTCTAACCTTCAAAAGAATTACATCCCGTAACCATAACATTTTGGACGTGTATTACTTTAATATGTAAGCAGTTATCAAAAAAGTTTAAAAAGGCACAAGCACAATACGTCAAAAGAAATATGGTTTCCTCTTTGTATGTTTAAGTGTAAAATTCTGGTTGAAACATAGGCTGTGTTTTCCAAAATCAACCCCCAAAAGACTTTATTAGGGGTTGAAAGTTAGTATGAAATCTTAACTATTCCATGCTGTAAAGTCGGGCACAAACAATAGTCCGAACTAATGTTATAACTACGAAATTCTGTCTGTCTGACTGTTGTTGACTGTTCGTTGCTCGCGGCTAAAGCGCGGAACTAATTTTAATGTAATTTGATACGAATAACTACCCCTAAAGGAGTATGAAATGGTATGAAAGGTTGTATGAAAATCATAAATATTCTACGCTGACGAAGTCGCAGGCAAACAGCTAGTATTCTATAAATGGTAATTTCGTTGATTATACTCGTAATATATATCTTACCGCAAATCATTTGCGGCTGTTCAATCATGGGGTGGAATGAAAACATTCAGTTCAAACGGCATTGTTATGGAAGCGATAAATGTTTTCACATTATTATTCACATTTGTATCTGGTTAAGCGATCGCACAGAACTTCGACTAAGGCTTCGGTCAGATCTACGCGACTAAAGCGTAGCGAGCGAGCGACTATCGAGCGGCGGACACTAGTGTGTATGGCGCCTTGCACACCTACGCGATAGCGACTTGACAACTCGGCATCATCAACGCGGGGCCAGTGGTCAAAAGAGTGTATAGATATTAGCAATATCACATAATTTTAATTTATTTAAATACTCTCTTCATAAAAAAATATGATTTCGTGTTAAATGACTTGTTGTTAGATAAAGCTTACTAGAGTATGAACGACTTTTTTGCAAAAAAGTGGAATTGATAATTATTTTCTTAGTATATAAATAATATAAACAAGTAGTTTGTTTCGCTTTTTCTTCTTCTGACTGTCTAGGTTTGGAAACGTTGGTAGTTTATGGTAGTTAAGATTAAACCTAACCATAGTTTTAGAAATTGTGCAAATATTAAAACATGATGTGTTATACATGGAAATAATAATTTTGTATAAAGTGTGATAGATGTTGGTATAAAGAAATATTTTTGTAACAACTTCTAACACACATATTCATCAAATAAATATATATATTATATATATCATTTTATTTCAAAATAAAGTTATAAAATAACTAAATACGAGGCTAAGTGATCAGAGCTTGTTGGTCAAGTAGAAAGAGTGCACCATTAACAACACCGATCATCTACGAGGCTCTGGTTCGATTACCGACAGAAACATACATTTGTATGACGAATATAGATCTGACGAAGATAGTCCGTATTTCTGAATCAGGATGTTTATAAAATTTATTTGAGTGCGTATTATTATAAATATTTCTATGCATTAGTACCGTTGACTTATACATTTGTTACAAGCATATAAAGATAATAACTTTGTATTAAGATCAATTCATGTAATTTATTCAGTTTTTATTTATAAATTTGTGAGATGTGCAACTTTGTCGCTAATTGATTAAAAATGAAGTTCGCTTAGTTGTGCACGTCAGTAACAGCTCCCGCTTTGCTTTCCGACCGCCGCGTCTCGCGCGTTTGACACGCAGGTTTGGCCGAAGCTTAAATCGTATTGTCAATCGTTCGTTATGTTTGATCCTAACCAATAATCGTAAGTTGCAATTTTATCACCTAAGGCGACAATTGGTGCGTCGACATTGATCGTATGTTTATGCTTGCACACGATGAAATCTTATAAAGTTATAAAAGCTTATTGCTCTTCATTTTTATTTCTTTTTGACCCATTTTACAAAGTTACATTTGACGCCCTCTATCTTTTATTTATAGACGCGGTCAATTGAATACATTGCGGTATCGTGATCGGGTATACTTTACGAGGATTTCAGAATTGAACTTGTCAATGTTGTTATTATTTTCAAGTCTTTGATGCAAAACGTTTTCAAGTTTAGGATGTTCAATTCCTGCATGTCGAACTCCTACCGAAGCTGTGGAGACGCTTTCGCACACTTCCACTGCCCTGACGGTGCTGGATCTCGCGATCCACATTAAGCAGCCCCTCTCAACAGAAGTGCTGCATCAACAGAAGTGGTGCACGAAGACACAGCGTGCAGCAGTTCGGTGTCCCAGTAGCAAACAGGCACTACCATACCTACTGCAATCCCATCACGACCGGAAGGGCAAGATGGTTTGCCCACCCCACTCCTCCGCAGGCTCACTTACATGGCCCACCGCTCTGACCCGCTCCTTGTGCCTCTGGCCGGAGAGGCAACCGTCCTGGTTCAATTGGTTTTGCCGGGACCCTGCCTGGCCCCAGTTACTCCACGTCAAGACCTGAACCCTTTGCCATCCTTTGAATGGGCATTTTTTTTACGTGTGGAAATCCATCATGGATACCGTCCAATTTCGGGTGAAGTGGCGGGTTATGTGAGACTCCTACTCACTAAAACCACACTGTGTCTCTCCCCTCACTGTGTCTCACTCCCCTTCGCCAGGTACCAGGGCTGTGGAGACGCTTTCGCAAACTTCCACTACCCCGGCGGTGCTGAATCTGACGATCCCCATCAGGCAGCCACTCTCAACAGGAGGCCGCATGTCGTTAGAAGTGGCGCACGGAGACACAGCGTGCACGACTTCGGGGGTTCCAGTGGCGACAGTCACCCCCGTATCTGCCGCAACCCCATCTCGACCGGGCGGACTAGATGGAAAGCCCGCCCCCTCCCCCGCTGGCCTGGAAGCCACCAGCCCACCTGGGCCCAAGAGTCCACGACCCTGTGTGTGCTCCTCGTGTCCCCTCTTGGACAGAGAGGGGTACGGAGGAGCGCCCTCCCTCGTCTCAATTGGTTTCACCGGGGCCCCGGCTCAACCCCAGTTACTCAGCCCCTCCGCCACGACAAGGCTCGGACCCTTGGGGAGGATCCTTTGTATGGGTCTGCGCTATCCTATTTTAACCGACTCCAAAAAAGAAGAGGTTCTCAATTCGATTTGATTTGTATGTTTTTAAATTTTTAATTTTTGTTACGGATAAATTAAAAATAACCTGTGTGGTCTAGCGATCCAGGTGCTGCACTGGACATGAAATCAACCCGGGTTCGATTTCCGGGTCGGGCAGCAAAATGTGGCTTTTCCAATTTCCTAATAAAAAAGATGTTGCTCCGGACATACCCAGTGGTTATAGACTAGCCACCTATCACATTGTGGGACTTGGTGTCTTCGGTTACACAGACAGAGGCGCAACCGCGACACCCACGACTGGCCGGAGACACTAAGTCCCACGTTGTGAAAGGTGGGCAAGCTATCGCCATCCGAGCACATATCCAATCCCCAGCAACGTAATTTTATAAGAAAATTGAAAAGAAACATATTCTAGTTTTTTAATTGCTCGACCCAGGGATCGAACGCGGGACCTCTAGAAGTCAAGTCCAACCCCGGACCGCTAGACCACAGAGGCGACAGACTAAATGATTGATTAAATTGTTATATTAATAACGTTGACGTTTCTGAGTGCGGCTGCAACACAAGAACTGTTAACGTTTTAATAATATGTCATACAATAAAATGTTGACTTAATGACTGACTGGATATTTTTAAGACATGATCCATGCATTTCATGAAACCGATCTGGGGTCTAAAGGACTTGGAGTGTGGTCCTTGGGACGTGTTGTTGAATTATATTATAACTTAATATAATATTCTCTCCATTTCACAAAAATATAACATAATCTGTTTCGAACCTTTTATATCTTTATATCAGAATGACCAGTAATATCTTATTTATGTTTGTGATATAAAAAATCTTAAAGGATTTTGTTACTTCAATCATCCATTTACACAATGTTTAAATGTGACGAGTCGTTTAAAGATATTTTGGACTAACCGTTGCCTGCGTGGTCCCACAGGAACATTGTTTCGGGATCAAAACTATCCTATGTGGTAATCCAAGTTACCCTTTATGTGTGTATTAAATTTCATGAAAATCGGTTCAGCAGTTTTTGCGTGACGGAGTATCAAACAAACAAACATACAAACTTTTGCATTTATAATATTAATAGGATAATGAAGACGTTGAAAGGAAACTCATGATATTAAAATAAAACAGTTTTGAAATTATTGTAATTTCCTAACTTAATATTATATTATGTACCCGGTTGGCGAAAGGCCACCTAACACGTTGTTGACTTAGTATCTTCGGCTAGTCGTGGGTGCCCTGGTTGTGCCTCTGTCTACCTCAACGTTGATAGCTGGCGTGAAGATACTTTTTTTCATAACGTAAATGCACAAAGGCTATAAATGTCTAGGTATTAAGTACTGACGCTAGGTTGTTAACATTTTTTCAGTATTGATCTGGGTTGTCTGTTTACATTAGACCATCTGCCTCCCGCCAGGCAGCTCGTAAGAGGCAATCCTAGGCTACTTGAACATGACCACTGGTGGTACAGTGCTTTTCAGTAACTTGCCCTGGTTGGGAATCATCACCTTACCAATTCCTTCTAACATGATAACTGTCATATTCCAGTACGGAGGGAAAGGTAGCCGGTAGGTAGACTTATACAATAGGCCTTATTGATGTTATTGATATGTATCTCGGATACATATCAATAACATCAAAGGTTTCCATAGGCCTGGGTTATTTCTTACTGTCAGCCGCGTGCTTGTCTATTGACCTCTTACATAAAAAAAATATTCATGCTTTTCACCATCTGTAAAGTTCTTTAAAGTTGAAATGCTATCGAGATACCATAGCACCCCCGTGTGGGTCCGGGCTTCTTTGCAGAATAGACCATCTACCTTTCTGCCAGGCAGCTCCTAAAAGGTGTTTATTGGCTTATCTTCACTAACACCATGATATACGATCAGGTGGGTAGAGCTTCGCAGCGACTCGCCCCGATTGGTAACACCTCCTTCTTAATTCTGCCGCCCTTACGTCAGCACTTGCCTTGCCTTGCTTTCACTCGAGGCCTAATTGGCAATGGCAATTACCTTTGGTGTCTCTAGGCAGCGTGAATTTCTTACCATTACGAAATCCGTCTGCATCCTTCCAATAGCATATCATTAAAATATATCACTACGTTTGACCTAAATATTTACATTTCCATGACGTAGATTAAACATCTCATCTATACTCTATAGAGTTTGTTTGTTTGAACGCGCTAATCTTGGGAACTATTGGTTCGAATTGAAAAATTATTTTTGTGTTGAATAGACCATTTATCGAGATAGGGTTTAGGCAATATAACATCACGCTGCAACTATTAGGAGCGAAGAAATAACGGAAAATGTTAAAAAAACGGGGAAAATCATTCATGCTTGAGGGCTTCCGTTGCATGCGCTGCGAAAAAGGGTTCAAGATACCAAAAATATATGTATGAAAGAATGATTCCTCTTGAATTGATCTAAAAAAATTTCCGCAACAGTATACTCGTATGTCTATCTTTTAAGATTAACTCACTAGAACCGTTTTTATGGTAATCAAATTTGGTCGAAATTAATGCATCATTTGTTAAGAGTTGTATCAACGTAATAATATTATTCTTTATCCAAATAAATGTGTTGTTGATTAAGATTACTTTATTGTGAACAAAATTGTTTTTGATATAACTTAATTTCCATGAACAAGTTAGAAGATAATTATTACAATTTTAAAATAACACCGATATAAAATTCACCCGCGCCGCATGATGTGAAAAACATGACTTATGATGTGAAAAGGCTGAAAATGTATGGGAAGGTAGCTTAGAACCGAGGGAAGGTCATGGGGTACATTTTATCCCTTACAACAGCAAGGAAACTAGGAAAAACGATATTTTAATTTTTGCCATACAAACTGAATGGGCGGAACGAAGTTCGCCGGAACAGCTAGTGACAAATAAAGATACACATAAAAGATAGTTATCCGTGGACAATTTCGGAAACGCGTCAAAGGAATATCGAAATCAATCTAGCCGGTGCGGAAGAATGCGTGAACCCGACTCCTATCTACACCATTACTGCCGCTCCATCAGTTTCTTTACAAATTACTATTTCCCTCACACACCGATGAATTTTCAAGATGTTGTAGAGAACTAATTCGACCCATCCTTTAATACGGATAAGGTAGGAGTATATTTGATTTTTTACGAGTTTGTAACACTATATCATTACATCCACTGTTGATACTCTATGATAAGTGCTTTTGCTGAGCGTATACGGGACGCGTAATGTACTGTCGTTCCCAAGCTTGTAATGTCGTTTTATGGCTTTTTTATTCGGTCTGATAAAGAGAGAAATGCAACACCAGTACTACGTACCGATTTTTATTCCAGTACTTAATGCCTTTTACTTTACATTAAGAACGAACTACAAAATCATTTAGGTTAATTAGGGATCTTAAGTAATCAAGATAAACAATTTTACCTTCAAATATTAGACATTTATTGTATAGTAAAAAGTATCTTCACGCTCATATCCAGAAGGGATATGGCAGTTTACGTTAATTTTCACAAATATTAACAGAAGTTTACTACTTCACAACGCTTGACATTAAGAACAACTAACAGTTTTTTTTAAATATGTATTTCTTTTAACAAAAATCATAAGTAAGTAAGTCCGTATATTCACGCCCATATCCTCGAAGTCGCGGGCAGAGGTGCAACTAGGACACACACGACTAGCCGAAGACACTAAGTCCCACAATGTGATAGGTTATCGCCAAACCATCTCCTGCCAATAACTAACACAACAAAATAAGAAGCCAAATTGCTCTATCCTTTCAGGCGTGATGACCACGTGAAATGGGGATTCATTTTTATATGTGTGGATTTCTTACAGAAAAAACTAAATCTATGTATATTTATTTCAAGATTTTTTATTTTGAAAATATATATTTGTAAAATATAGCGAGCATTGGGGAAAGTGTAGGATTGTAATGCTAAAATATTTTTTTAAATCTTTCTAGTAGTTTCTGAGTCTATTCAATGCAAACAAACAATCAAATCTTTCCTCTTTATAGTATAGATATAGGAATTATAACTCCAGCTAAAGGGACGTTCGCAGGAAATTTATCATAATGCAAAAGGACCCCAGGCGTGATGGACGTCGGATCGAGATTTACTAATCAAAATGCCGACTGATTGCCAATTTGCTCGGTGATCTACCGCCGATTGGAGCATTTAACTGTCGGCCGTGTAAATCAATTATATGCGGTTGTAGTTCGTATTATGTGGTGATTAGATACTGGCTACCAATATACGGAGTTGGTTTCTAATGAGGAATGTATTTTGGAATACGTCTCGAATCTTTATCTTAAAACTGTAAGCATTTTATGTATACCAAGGACAAGATTGGAGTGTACTCGGGCGTACTAAGTCTCAAGCGGTTAATCAGTTAAGTTAAGAAGGTCATTAGTATTAGTAACGCCGCTTTTTTGTAGTCCTTCGAATTTGGTCGGATAACCAGTGTTTGAGTTGCTGTTTTGGTTTTTATTTATATTTACTTAATGCGAAATATTTCACACTGGATGTACATGTTATTTGACTAAACGCACCAATTTTTTGTTAACACCTAAACATCTTAGGTTGAGCCAGTAATTTGTGCAGTAACGTCAAAGTTAAGGAGCCGTTTTTTGACTTTAATTAATATTATTCGAAAACGCATGTATGTATGCTTTTGAATTTTTTTATAGTAAATATACACGCTAAGAAGGACCGAATACAGTCTTTGGTGACCTTATATATTTTCTTATTAAGGCGCTATGATTTTATTTGATTTTTGGAAAACCGCGACTACTTGAAAACTATAAACATTTTTTTAAATTAAATTTTGTCACAAATTCGCACAAATTGAGAGATATTTGTGCGTATTTATTCTACAGGCGCACTTACAATAGTCTTTGAGATACGCGATTCTGCAAAACGTTACCGCAGCAGGAAATGCAATATCTCGAAAACCTGAAGACGCACAAATTTTATTTATAGCGCACAAATTTGTACAAACATAAATGCTCAATTTTTAACTCTCCGATAATTAGTTTAGATTGTTCTTGCTGGTGCAACGTTAACCCAGCAGGAAGTGTTTTTTCCGTTTATTTCTAAAACGACAACATTGTTGTTGTTTTCAAAATTGGTTTGTTGTTGGGTCACTCAGTGTTCTCTACCGCATCTATCATGGAATGCTCTGAGGAGTTGTTTGGTTTAATTCCAGCCGCTGATTTCCACCTTCGGACATCGCGTCAGACCTTAAGGTATCATGCCAATCATCTCGATGCGTGGCGGTCTACAACTGTGCGATTCCGAAAACATTTTTTACCCCGTATAACATCTTTGTGGAATCAGTTACCGAGGGCGGTATTCCCAAACGATTATGACTTAGGAACCTTCAAGAAAAGAGCGTACTCATTCCTTAAAGGTCGGCAACGCATCTGTGATACTCCTGGTGTTGCGGATGTCCGTGGGCGGAGGTGATCACTTTCCATCAGGTGACCCACTTGCTCGTTTGCCTCCTCTTCTATAAAAAAAATAATTATTCGGCGCACATTTACAGCAGATCGAGCACTAATTATGTGTCCCACTCATATCACTCTAGGTACTACTTTCTTGCTGGGGTAACGCACACGTATATTGAGCATGCAGTCCTTCGATACCATAAAGTTTCTTCACGCTCATATCCCCGAACGGGTAGGCAGATGCACAACCAGGACACAAACGACTAGCCGAAGACACTAAGTCCCACAATGTGATAGTTGACAAGCCTATCGCCAAACTGGAACATATTCAAACCCGGGCAACGTTATTTTAATAGAAAATACACGATTTCAATTTTTTTTGTTGCCCGCCTTAAGCAGTCTAGATAGCGATACCGTAGTTATCTGTAATATACGGATTCTCATGTTATTCATTTGACGATCCACATAAATTAATCTTAATTTTAATTCTTAACAGTGAAACTGATAGACTTTAAATTAAGTGTGGAACATTATTGCTTTATGCAAAAAATGATAATTTTTACGAAGTGTTATCAGTTTGTCTAAAAAAAAACAAAAAAATTTGTCTGAAAATTACAAAAAAAAATTTAGGGGTGGACTACCCTTAACATTTTGGGGGGGTTGGCCGATTCACAGATCTACTCAATATGCTCACAAAATTTCGTGAGAATCGGTCAAGCCGTTTCGGAGGAGTTCAATTTCGAACCCCGTGACACGAGAATTTTATATATTAGATATTTATTTCACGTGGACCACATCTAAAACCTACAGTCGGATCAGAGCACTCACTCATTGAGGAGATCCGGCGAAAGAAACTAAGTGGGCTTATACTCGTATTTTCACTACATAGTATCAAACAAAGTTGCTTTCTCTGTCACTATGTCCCTTTGTATGTTTAACTACGCAACGGATTTTGATGCGGTGTTTTTAAAATTTAAAGTGATCGAAGAGTAATAAAAGTAAATAAACGGGGCGGGTCGCTAGTTTTTTATAAATTTAGTTTACAAAAATATTATTCTCTATATTATATTATTATTATCAGGTCCACACTTGGTTGCTCGGAAGTGATATTCAAATAGAAAAAGAATTTTTAAAATCATTTTAAAAATTAAACTTTCAACAAAACAATCGTTAGTTAAACTATCGTCTCAAATCCAATACAATCTTTAGTTTCAATTATACCTAATGCGATAATTATATTGCAAATGACAGGCGTTGCATGTGGGTGGTTCGCTGTACTCAATTGGCGATGGTCGTTGGTTGCACGCGCTGGCTCCAAGTGTACCGGCATTGTTATTGGCAGTATTTGTAGCAATAGCCCCAGTGGCACGCTTACTATTGTGTCACGACAGCTGTATCTTAAGACCACCGTGGGTCTCCAGATTGAAGCTAATGTGCTTGCCGTATTAATATATCCGTTTATTCCTCTGCTATAACCTTTACCAGTGCTAAAGATGCACATCGTTTGTATTGTTGTAGTTCTCATTGGATTTGTTTTGTTGCGATCGTTTTAGATTTTGTTTTTTTATCGATTTATTTTCTTTGAAGATATTTATAAGTAGTTAAATTTGCGTCCTTTAGAACGATGATATTGAAATTCTTGCACTTTGCCATTTCCAAATTTTTGTTTTGTTTAAAAACTGTTAAACTGTTCCTTAAGGTATTGTAGTATGGATATTGTGCCTTTTTACTTATTGTATTTTTAATCCCCGACGAAAAAAGAGGGGTCTTATAAGTTTGACGTGTCTCTGCGTTTGTGTGTCTTATCTGTCTGTGGTAAGTCATAATCGAATGGACCGATTTTTATGAGGATTTTTTCATCCGAAAGCTAACGGGATTGAGATGGTTATTAGCTATGATTTTTAATGTACGGTATTTCAAATTATATTCGCGTCCTTATTCTTGTGTTTATAGAATCATTATAATATATATTTCAATATATTTGTGCAATCGATAAATCCTTTATGTATTTGTCTTTTGCTATGCGGGGTAGGCAGAGAGAATGATAAGTGTCACGTTTTAGCAGACCAGCCTAGTTTGCCCCACATTCATTACTATTTCCACACAAACATGCTGCGGAGACTTTGATACCACCTTCGGACAACACTTGAGCGACTTGGTCGTAAAATGTCAACCTAGGTTTTTCTGGGTGTTATCTATCCACATTCGCAGTCTATATTTGTTTTGTCTTTTATCGGCCATTATTTCCTCAGGACAGAACCTACTAAGTTTACTGCTTCTCATTCTTATACCAATGGTTTCCTTAAAACCCACTTATTCGCTATTGCAAATGCAATCGGCGTTACGAAAGATAAACCATCAAAATAAATCCAGATTCAGATTCTTGATCTTGCAACGATCTAGTATGTGATGAGATTAAAAAAAAAACTGTTGCGTCAACAAATCCACTGTCGCATTGTATATCTGTTTTGTCAGTCTTTCATCCACCATTCTTTCCCCATGACAGTCAATAGAACATGCCCTTTCTCACTTTTACGCAACGCTTTCCTTCAAACCCACTTATTCCCTGGTTTCGCTGTTGCGAATGCAATCGGCGCCATGTAGTTTTGCCAGTCTTTCATCTGTCATTCTTTGCCCGTGATAGTCAATAGAACCCTTTCTCATTTTTGCATCAACGCTTTCTTCCAAACTCACTTATTCTAATTTGTATTTAACAAAGCGTTGCATCATTCCAGTAACAATGATACTAAAATACGAATAAAATTGAACCATAATTAGTAGCACTGTTTAAATCTTATCAACGTTACCAGCGCGTGATCCCATTCCGAGAGGCCAATTGATATTTGTTTACGAAGGCAAGACCACACAGTAAGCAGGCAATCATCAGCCCATCTCGCCAGGCTCTCCTGTAATAACGCCGTCATTACTCTAATGACGTGTTAACGTTTCTTTATGGGAATGCCAAACATGACGTTCACATTTCGTTCGTTTACATTTGTTTGACCACTATCTCCGTATTGTTTGCTTACGTCTCTTAAAACAGAGGGCGGCGTTTTGGTCACAGGTGCTTATTTGAGGTGCAACCACGGTTTGGTTATTTTTAAATGTCTCTGTGATTTATGGTTTTGTGGCAGTTTTCTCTTTGGAAATACTTGGTGCGGGTGATTTTTTGTGTGTACATTAATATTGTTTGAATGGATTGGAGGCTGATGTGATAGTTTTGTTACGTTTTTTATACAAGCTGCTTATTGCATAACGTATTATTCTTATATTTTTATAAATTATTTCTGAAAAAACATCCATTGTTTTTTTATTTTAATCTAATTACTAATAGATAAATATCCCTGGACGAGATAAATTTAATCTAACCTCTAAATAAGCAAATATACTTGAGTTATGGATGTTAGTCAACGATTCTAATAGATAAAAATACTTAAATAGATAACAGTATAAATTAAATACCCAGACCCGAAAGTGCTGATATCTAAATGTTCAACAATGCCTGGCCCCGTCGAGAATCGAAGTCGAGCTTCGCGGTTGTTCGGTGGAATTAGGAGTGTATGCTAGAATCTCAACTTATGATGCGGTCAATCAGCATTGAACTAATATTTACTGTTGATTTTAATTACAATTATAAGGTTTAAATCTCTAGTTTTGTTGTACTATTGAGAGGTAGGAAAACATATGTAAATAAATAATTAAGTACCTACCCAAATGAAGAATCTAATGTGTTTAGTGGCAAGGTACGCTCCAGTTTAAACAATTCTTAATCTTTATATTTTGTAATGTGATCAGATTAATTTAAGTATAATAGGTTTGTGTAAATCTAATGGCTTCTAACCAGTCATCAATTTACTTTTGTTCAATTCTTAAATTTGTTAAAGTGGGTAAATTATCTTCATGTCCATATCCCCGAAGAGGTAGGCAGAGGCACAACCAGGGCACTCACTACTAGCCGAAGGCACTAAATCCCACAATGTGATAGTACATACATATAGTACATATCCAATCCAAAGGGATTTTTATAAGATAATTGATTTTTTATTGTTTTTGTTACCCGACCCGGCGATCGAACCCGGGACCTCAAGAAGTCAAATTTCGTCAAGATGATGACATATGCTCTTACATAGTTGAAAATTGCATCAAGTTACTTGGTTTATTAAAATCGGA
>NJDC01008121.1:37730-52464 GCA_002245475.1 Calephelis virginiensis | reverse complement strand
AGCACTTGCCCTGTGCTTGGGATAGATTTCTATAAATTTTTAAAGAAAGAAAAAAAGCATTCGTCGGCTTGAGACGAAAGGTTACAGGTTCAAATCCTGTCTGGGGCGAAATTTTTTCTGTCTTTAAAATTTATAGAAATATTTAATATGTTTAACAAAACACCTATTTTTGTTGTTGCTTCACTTAACACACTTTAATATTCTCTTAAGATTGAAGAAATATTTTCGGTTCATGCAACAGTCAGCCAACGGACCTGTATTATAGTAATACTTCTATGTAAACTATCGATTTGTTAGTGACAAATTCACTTTTGGGTGTACGACGCCATTTTCTTGTATTTAAGGTGACTTCCTTTAGCAGCAAACGGTACGTGCCACAAAAGCGATTTTATATTACTGATAACTGATATTATTCTCACACACGAACGTTAAAATAAACAAGCGATAACATTTACAAGCTATAATTAAAACTCGATCAATGACACCCAAACCTACCACAACTTTGCATTTCATTATGAATAAACAAAGCATTATTGGATGTTTAATTAGTTTTCGGGTAATGTTTAAATGGGTTATGTGCGGTAGAGACGGCAGAGCCGGGTAAACGTTCGTTCGTCCGTAACGCACGGGCGGTATACAGCGGTTTTACGTTCACTGTATTCGGATTTTCAGATGGACGTCGAATATTACGGAGATTGAAACAAAATTTATAAGTACATTTAAGTTCAAATAGGGAATATACACTTGATCTTCAGTGTCGTTGTCAGTCAAATGTCAACAATTTTACTGTCCAATTTTGGTAATTGTACCTACGTATTTTATTATTTTACTAGTTAACGTATTAAATAGATTCTTAGGAAATAAGAATAGTGCCAATTATAAAGGTAATTGCAGTTAGTTATAAACGAGATTCGAACCAATAGTTGAAATTGTTTGCGCTGAACTTTCTTTTACTAAACTCGGTGTTGCAATAACATGATCGGTGAATTACCGCTTATTTTTTTGTATTTTTAATTACTATTTTCAAGGTAAGAGGTCCTAATTGTTAGTTTGTTTCACGATTGCTCAGCTAATAAAAAATTTTATGGTTATTTTTAAAAAGTTAATGATTAAGAGGTGGCCCCATATTTATTGTATCATGATCCTACTAGTGGTTTTTGAGTTTTACGTAATAATGGAGTAACTTTGTTTTATGTCTACGATTCACTCCGATTTATTTACGTTTTACATTCTACTGAACTGATTATAACAAAGTGTAACTGCTTTATGTTATGAGGAAGGTTTTAGAATACTTTTTATCCCGCTTGAGGGCTCTCCGTGGAAGAGGGGTAAAAGTCAAAACGGAAAATCTTACGATTTTTTGCTTACGAATTGTTCAGTTTTTTATATAAGTTTTCACTTAGTATAAAGTGACCAAAGAACTTGAAATCCGGAACATAGAAAACATTTGAATGTAGAGGTCATAAAACATATACTAGTGCATACCACCCTTCGTACTAAGTTCCCCTGTAAGCAGTGTTGCCAAATTATTTTTTGGGGGGCCGTGTACGAAGGTAAAAAGTCTTGTTTCTAAGGAATGAGATTATTGGTGGGCAGTGTCATTGGTTAGGAATTTGGAAGTTATAAAAAATATTACAATAATTGTGTATTTTTGACACATTTTGTTAATTTATTTTGTTACAAAAGTTTATTAGCTACAATATACAATTTTACAACATTAGTTCGTTACTCAAGACACAAATCTCGTATGCTCTCAATTACTTAACTCTTTTTTGTTGTTATTATTTATTTTATTTAATTATTTATTGTACACAAAAAACTTACATAAACTTCAAAACTAAAAGACTTGTACAAAAGGTCAGCTTATCTCAGATAAAGAGGTTTCTTCCAGCTCACCCAAAAAGGAGCTGATAAAATAAAATAAATGGTAGTCATAGAGTGCTCTATAAATTAAGTAAGTAAAAAATTTGTAACTATTCAGCTTTTACATACATATCAAACCCAGGAGAAAAACAAAAAACAAATTATATGTACAAAAAAAATACACCATTATACGTGCATACATAACAAAAATACATAAACTTGTATATATCTGAGAATACACGCATAATACTAAAGGTAACATAATTTTAAATATCTTGCAAAGTTAACTTTATTAGTAAGCGACATCTTGTTGATCGAAGGTCTCAAAAGCCTTATTGCATCTGTGGTATACTTTGGGAAACTCCGTGCTGACTTTGTGAACTAATATAGAAAATGATTTTCGGGTTCGCAAGTTTAGTAAAAGCTGTTTTATCTTTAACATGTTTTCTGTATCACTCAATGTGATATCTGTTTTTGAAAGCTATTGTTTCACTTGCAATTTATGTATGTAAATATATATATATGTTTGGTTAGAACCTTTGAACTTAAGTTTGAAGTAGATGTATTCAACTGATAAAATTTTATATACGTGTATTTATTTTCAAAAACAACACATGATAAAGTGTGAGACGTCATTCTAAATCCAATATGGCAGACCATCCAAGATGGCGGCGGATTGAAAGCAACTCGAAAAATGATGTGGCATCATTTGGAATTCAATATGGCGGAACATCCAAGATGGAAGAACACTTACTATTTATGCACTTCTGCAATATGGGTATCAAATGAAAGGCTTGCCGAGAATAATTATAAATAATAAGATATCGCTCAAAACCCGAAATGGCGCGCTATTAAAGTCTTTAATGCTTTCCTATAATATAAGGTTTTGCTAAGAATAAAATCGAGTTTTTAAGACTGCAACAGCGATTTATAACTTTGGCTGGTGTTAATTGGCGAGATGGGTGTCATCAGCATTGGCTTAGAGTATTTCTGGGAGAAGGACAACTCCAAAATTCCTAACTCGGAAGTAGGGTTTATTAGAAGGTTTCCTTGATGAAGTGCTTGACTGTTCGAAACTAACCGCCAAACGACCTTGCAACAATTATGCTTTGAATGAGATGGAAAGACTGAGAAAGCTAGGCAGCGATAACTAAAGATTAAAAATAAATTAAAATTAAAAAAAAAAACTTTTATTTATAGATACACTTACCGCTATGCTACGAACCTAAGGTACTATGCTGTCAAGTTCGAATATCATTTCAAATAAAAAAAATAGACAGACTCTTAGAAATTTGATACTTGGAGGTATTCAATATTTACAGGTATAGGGTACAAGGTATTTCCAATTTTATAATATGAAGCGTCTGACTAACGTTCAAATCCTATCTTTATCTTTCCTAAAGACCGATAGGATTTTTCAATATTTTTTTATGTAAATTTAACCGTTTTAACCAGAACGTGTAAATTCTCAGCAAGTGCGATATCCAGTGCCAGTTTAACCGGTAAATAGCGCAATAATAGCCCGCTGTGCATGTAGTTTTAATCGAATGCAAATGTTTATTACCTTTGCGTTTAAACGTTTACCAGCTTTTAACTAAATTTAACGCCGTACCTTCAAAGAAGTATGTTGAGGTATTTATAGATAGGAATAAAAACAATCTTTTGTGCATAAGTCTCGTCTCCACAGAATAAGTTATTCTTTTATGGGCCAATGAATACGTTTTTACAATAAACTTCCCGAGCATATTAAAGACCTACCATTTAATAAATTTAAAAAATGTATTAAGATAAAGTTGCATGGTAAGGGTTATTGTAAGATTTCTGAATATTTAGAAGACAGAAATGCTTGGGATTAATTGCTCCTCATGCCAGTCTCTGCAAATTATTTGTAAATGTATTAAACTTTTGTAAATTAGATTTATAAGAGAAAAGACAAGCCAGCTGAGTTTCTTTCGCCGGATCTTCTCAGTGAGTGGCCGCGTTCCGATCCGGTGGTAGTTTTTAGAATTATATAGGCACGTTACAAGAATCTTTGTATAGATCTACATAATAAAAGCTATTTTGAATTTGAATTTAAATTTGAGATAAGCCGAAGGTACTTAGTCCCCACAATGTGATAGGTGACAAACTCATTGCCTACCTGGCGGCTAGCACCGATCCCAGGCAACGTTGTTATGATAAGAAAATGAAAAAAAAATCCTAAATGAAGTTTTTATTATTTAATAATGTGTGATGGTTTCTCCCACCCCAAACTTTTTTTTAAACCCATTTTTTTACAAATCACATTAAAAAAATTAGCAGAACAACGTGTGCCGGGTCAGCTAGTATAAGAATAAAAAATTAGTTTAAAAGTAGCTTGAGATAGATAAATAATATCATTTACACCTACAAAGTTATTGAGGCTTATTACATTTTTTTTCTCTTTCTTTTTGAAAATTTGGTTTTAGTGCACCTGGAAATTGATTCATCTGGGAATATAAAATTTTTTAAAAGTTGTCATTCATCACATCTGTAATTTTAAAGTTCTATCAGTCGTTTTCGTGGTTTCTAGATTCAAGAAACAGAAATTCGAGATTTCAATAGGTTACCAGATATTTGTAAATGACCATCTCGAAATGATTTCGAAAAAAATGTGAAATCACGACTTGATAACGAAATTGGAGTCGGATTATTACCGATTTTCTGCGCTTAAATTTTATCAAATGATTATCGACCTGGCGACACCGGCGAACTTCGTATCGCTTCACATTAACAGCTAATAGCAGTTTGTATGGATTAAAGCAATGTGTTTCCCATTTTACCTGCAATTTCCTGGGTATTTTATAAGAAACTTCTTTTGACAATAACTAACACTGCCAAATATAGAATTAGCAAAATTGGTCCATTCGTTCATGCGTAATGAGATGACCACGCGTAATGAGGATTCATTTTATTTATGTAGACTAGCCGAACCGACGAACTTCGAATGACGTAGGAAATTAAAAGCTGCTACAAATTTGTATGCTCAAAATATAAGTGTGGTTTTCCTAATTTTTTAGAAATTTTCTTTTTTTTTCTCTTCATATGATTCTTCTACTGACAATAACAAATACAAAAAAAAAGAGAAAATTGGTTCACCCGTTCAGGCGTGATGCAATGACCATATGAAATGGGGATTCATTTTTATTATATCACATAGTATAAAACAAAGTCGCTTACTATGTCCCTATATCCCTTTGTATGCTTAAATCTTTAAAACTGCGCAACTGATTTTGATGCGGTTTATTTTAATAGATAAAGTGATTAAAGAGGAAAGTTTATATAATATAATATTTTATACACCTGCGAAGCCAGGGCGGGCTGCTGGTAGAATATAAAATGGTTTCAACAAGCGTCATGGACTCAACCAGTTCAATATCATTACTTATTTATGTCGTAGTTATATATTACACAGCAACGAACTCATTACGACAATCCGCCCTTAACGTTGGACGGCCCTCAAAGAGCAAAAGCGTTTGTGTTTACTTCGGATGGCAGCACACTTTCAAAGCGTACTTCCTATTACCGAGGAATATTACCTACCCAATCTGATGACAGCTAAGTTGCTTAGAATATATTGATTTAACCAACTTGTCAAAATGAGGTTTATATTTCCTCGCTTCTCAGGTTTAGAGGTCCGTCTTCACTTCTTGAGGTCTCAGGTTCAATCCCGGGTCGAAGAACAAAAAAATGGATAATGTGAATTTTCAATTTTCTGGTAGAAATAATTTGGATTGGATACATATCCGGTTGGCAATAGGCTTCCCACCTATCACGTTATGGGACTAATCTTATTATATGTATTATACGTATCTTCGGCTAGTCGTGGGTGACCTATTCGGGGGATATGTTTTTTATATTTCCTCCTTATATCATTCGATATGATCCTTGTCTGTTGGTCAGTATACCACAGCCAATTTGTTCCTAAACTTGTTAGACTACGCTGTTGAAACTTGGTAGGTAGATATTTTGTGAACGGCGATCCTCAAACATCTGTAACTATATAATATTTAAAGAAAATATTTTTTTGTTTTTAGTTATGCGGGATAACTAAATTTACAACAAAAAGTCTATCGTTTAAAAAAATAATACTTTCAAAGTGCCAAAATGTGTGTACCTAACTCTACTGTCTTTTTAAAAACGATAGTGTAAAATCTGAAAAAAAAAGTGATCTTTAGAAATACAAACTTTTGACGATAATTTGTTTGAACGATATAAATCGTTTTTGAGATAAAACTTGAGATAAAACAAAGTAATTTTTACGGTAAAAAATTAGTGTTTTTGTTTTTTGACAACTACATTATTCAAATATTACTTGCTACTGATACCTAATCTACTTATATACTTATGACTACTGAACCCTACATTTTTTTATTTAAACCCTTTATTAGAGTATTTCAATCTTCTACATTTCAATTTTCTATATTTTACTGATGTAATTGTCAAGAAACAAATCTTCTACATTTCATTCCCCTTTTTTATTAATTAGTTTACCTATAATATATTCTATGTTTACAGAAATATATAGTTAGTTTCATAGTAGTTTACGAGAGAATAACGATTATTCAACGAAAATACTGTTAAAAATCTTTTGTGGTCTAGTGGTTTAGCGTCGGACTTGACTTCTTGAGGTCCCGGGTTCGATTCCTAAGTCGGGCAACAAAAAAATAATGAAAAGAAGTTTTTCGAATTTCCTTTAAAAAAAAACGTTGCCCGGGATTGGATATGTATCCGGTTGGCGATAGGCTTGCCACCTATCACATTGTAAGACTTAGTGTCTTCGGCTAGTCTTGGGTGCCTTGGTTGTGCCTCTGCCTTCCTATTCGAGGATATGGACGTGAAGATACTTTTTTGTAATTTTTGTATTGAAATATTAATTAACATAATATGTTATATGACTGATTATACCCTTAATAACCCTTATTGGGTGAGTTGTGAATGAGAAATTGCACTCGGCCATTTTTTTTACAGAATCAGTATCGCAGTTACTGCGGACAATTGAAGTAAATGTAAGTATACATAAAATTTAAACATCTTTGTGAAATTCCGGTGAATGTTCTAACTATGAGAAAAATGGAAAATGACGAAGAAAATAGGAAAATAGCATTTCAACTTATTTTTACTAACTGTAGTTGTGAATGTTAGACGAAACGTACTTTGCAGAGAAAGCTTAGTTACATACGTTGATGAGAAAGTATATTGTCGTTATATTAACACACACACACACACACACACACACACACACGCAAATTCACGAACTCACGCACTACTAATGCAAACACATACACGCACGCACGCATGCACTCACGCCAACACACACATTTCAAACCTTTTCCGTCGTTAGCAAAATAAAATAATGAGTAATAATACACTGGAAGTTCAAATTTTGTTAAAAATTTGAGAATAGCTATTTATACTTACAGATTAACTTTGACTGTAATTATAGTGGAGAACGAAATACTTGCTAGCCTTGAGTGTTTTGCCGAACATTGTATCTCTTGCTTCCCGAGACCCCGCCCAGTTGAAGGACGGATTGTTATAATGAGTTTTGTTGACTTCGTGACCTTTATTGTGTAGGTCTCGAAATAAAATATGATTTTACAAAATACCGCTATATTTTCAAAAATAGCTTTGTTTTTAATAATATTTGTATATAAGTATGACAAAGTTATATCTATCGCCTCTGTGATTTAGCGGCCTGACATCGGACTTATCTTCTTGAGGTCCCGGGTTGGCTCCACGAGTCGAACAACAAAAAAAAATAGAAAAGTTGTATTTTCAATCCTTCTAATATTTTAAATGCGAAAGTTTGTAAGGATGTGTGTATGTTTGTTACTCTTTCACGCAAAAACTACTGAACAGGTTTTTCATGAAAGTTTTGCAGTAATATAGCTTTAATATCAGAATAACATAATAAGTTAAGTTTTATAGGGATTTTTTATAATTTGGTGATAATACAACGATAACTGTCAAGTAAACGCGGATAAAGTAGCAGGTAACAGCTAGTTTTCTTATAAAAATAACGTTGCCCGGGATTGAATTGGCCCGGTTGGCGATAAGCTTTCCACCTAACACATTGTGGGACTTAGCGACAGCGGCTAGTCGTGGGTGCCCTGGTTGTGGCTCTGCCTACCTCTTAGGGCTATGGACGTGAAGATACTTTTGCATTTATTTTTTGAAAATATGTGTAGGTACAGCGTATAATATACATGTATGTCTCAATGTATGTGTATAGCGTTATGTAACATAGTTAGCGGCGGCTGCGCCCACCATATAAGCCCAGTCGCAAATACATCCAGTTTACGTGGACACGTCTCATTTATAATTTATGATACCAAGAACCTGCTAATATACCCACGCATATACATATATAACCTAAAGTGGTGACCTCGACCTGATATATCCCTACCATATATCTATGATATATTCATATATCTAAAACTGCTGACTACAACGCAGTCGTCAAAAAATTTCATTGGAAGTTTTGTACAAGTCTCTCGATACTTTTACAAAACTAATACGAATCTAATGGTGTTTTTACTATTCTGTAACGGAACTCCAAAAACGACATAAATGACGATCCAATAGTAGGAGATCCGAAGCTACATCGACGTACATCGAGCTAATAAAAGAATCCTAGTAATATTGTAAATGCGAAGTATGCAAGAGTGGATGGATGTTTGTTGTTAGTTTATACATCGAAATACCACGTAGGCTACCATTTATAAAAATAATCCTATTTTAGCACTAGAGCGAAGCCACGAGTGAAAGCTTATGAAATATATTTTATAATAAATTTAGTATGTTATAAATTACATTAAATGAATTCAATAAAAAAATCAACAGAATATTTTAATGATTTTTTATTTTTTTTTGAGCAGATAAAACTCAAAGTATTCGTAAAGCAAAAATTCTTATATTGCAACATTTAATGAATAGATAATATTTTTTCAAATAAATTCTGTCCAGAATTTTATTATAAAACCTATGTTTATTGTATTTGCTAACATACTAAGTTTAATAGATATAAAAATATCTGTTTTATCCTATTACTAGCTCAGGGCAGGTCGACTGAGGTCTTAGGTTCGATTCAATTAGGATCACAACAATGTCGACCAAATCGGAGAGATATACAAAACTTTTATGATATTTAATTAATTTAAGTCCAGTAAAATTGCAAAACAACTCAATATATTAATACGTGATGCCAAAAACTTTGGACCCCTTTTTACGAAAATTGCGAGAACGCGGGAGCATAAAATTTGGCGCACTTATAGTTTATGTGTAGGTCGCCAATAATCTAGGCCTGAAAACACAGACTGACAACAAACAATCTAAATTATTGGATTCTTTTCCTACTACTAAACCTACCTACCTACTTAAAGACTAGTGGCTCGTCCCTGCTTCGCATTTTTTTTATGATATTGGAAGGCAAACAAGCAGACGGATTTCCTGATGGTAAGAAATTCACGCCGCCTAGATACACCAAAGGTGGTAATGTTCAGTTGCAAACTTGAATCCGGGATGATAGGCCTCGAGCAAAAGTAAGTTTATCGGCTACCTTACCCTCCAAACTGGAATGCCTCATAACGTTATGGTGGCAGGAATAGGTAAATATAATACGGGCGAGTCGCTCCGAAACTCTACCACCTAGTAAGATTATGAAATAGCAGAGGTTTTGAAATATACATAATATGAACCTTCCTCTTCAATCACTTTATTTATTAAAAAAACCGCATCCCGTTGCATAGTTTTGAAGATATAAGCAATGGGCGACCACTAGTAATTCTAATTTCATGAACACGTCATGTAGGTATACAAAAATATGCATTATCCCTACATAGTATAAAACAAAGTAATTTTTCGCTGTCTGTTCCTATGTATGCTTTTTTATTCAAGAAATATAAGTATAACTAGCGGTTACCTGCGGCTTTGCTAGCGTAGCAGTTAACATATTGACTGATTATAGCCTATTAATAAGGACTTTCATCCAAACTTTTAATACCTATTTCACTCCCTGGGTGTAGTCTCTAGAAACGCTGAAATACGCATATGTTAATTTTTAATAAGCCCAAAAATAAAGTTTCATATTTTGAACTTAAATGACGGTCTTCCATACAAATTTTCAACCTCTATTTCACCTCCTTATGAGTAGAATTTTCAAAATTCTGTCCTTAGTGGGTGTCTACTCAATAAAACTCACGAAATTCCATGGCTGTAACTCAAACAGTTTTTGCTCGGCGATGAGGAATTAGTCAGTCAGAAGACGTTATTTTATAAGTATAGGTAAAATAGAAGTTAGTCCACCCGTGCGAAGCTGCGACGGGTGGACTAACTGGTTAGTTAGATAACACTCAAATCCAATAGTTAGATTCAGATCATATTTATATGGAACTACCACTACATTATGGCTACTGAAGAGTATAAAGAAGTGATACATGATAATTTCATTATGAGTCCTGTTGTGTCTAGGACGCATACATTTAAATGAGACCATTCCGATTTTCCGATTGATAGTCATTATTTCAGAAAAAAACGGCCTTAATTTTATAACATGATACATATCCTTCTGATATTATAAATGCGAAAGTTTGTGAGTATGTATGGATGTTTGTTACTCTTTTACGCTCGATTACCTTTTGTCTACAATTTGGAACACAGATAGATTGTGACCTGTATTAAGGGGCCATGTATGCTAAAATACGTCAGCAATATACTGTTTTTTTCATACAAAGCAATTATGGATCTTGGCAACAAAAATACACAAGATTAACATTAATATGCTTTATCAGACTAGTGTTTCCAAAACACGATTCATTTCACTTTGCTCCATAGAAAAAAATCAAAAAGTTAACCCTTTTTTGAAAGCAAAACCCATCTCTCTAATTCAGTTATGAAAATATTGACACCAGATTTAACATAAACATAGATAAGTGTTATACCTAAAAGATAACTGTTTCAGTTTTTATATTTTTTTTTCAAATTACTTTTATAGTATCAAAAATAGTGATTTGGCGCTTAAGACATTTACTTTAGAGCGCAATATTTCATAGTAATCATGGAACGGGGGAGTGCGCTGATTGGCTCTTCTGGCTGACTAAGTATGGGGCCTTAACATATAGGCTACTTTCAACCCCAATTACACAAAGGGTACCTGTGAAAACGCGGGTGAACTGAAGGCAACAGCTAGTTCTTAAATTTTTGCAATGAATAATCTACTTTAATTATTTAAATAACAATGATTTCAATCTTAAAGACACATTTCGAAACTTGGTCTTTTCCGAATATCAAAGGAAATGTAAACCAAAACTTAAAAGATAAATTCTAGCAGCAGAGCAATATTTTATGTAAGATTTCATGTTTATTTGTATTGAGTACAGATATTTTGAATAGAAATTGCACGACGAAGATTTCACTAGCAAAGTCGTATATTTTAGTCTGTCCGAATTCAGTGACAAATATTTCAAAAGTAGAAAACAACTTAAGCTGAAATGTCTAAAAAATATCAATATGTCGAGGACACACATCTTCACGCCAAATTTCTTGCAAGGTAGACAGAGACTATCAAGTTCAAAATGCCACGATCCTTTCAGACCAGCTTCCACAACATTTATTACTTTTGTACAAACACGCCGGTTTTGGTGACTCCCGACACCAATTTATCGAGGAATAATATGCCTATCGCCACTGACAGTGGAGTAAGATTCCCGTAATGGGCACTTTCACAACCCTGATAGACTTGTGACATCATATTTTTGCTGGCTATTGGTCGATAGGCTGATGATGATGTGCAGGTTTAGTGTTCACCTCATTTTGCTCATGTGGAACTTGTACAATGTACATAATGTTGGATAGGGTGTGACGTATTATTGTAAATACACATTTCTGCTGATCATAAGCAACAACAGATTTAAACAAATTTAACATCATAATAAAAAAATGATCATAAGCTGATCATAAGTGAGTAAATACTTCGACTCGAACTTGACCGATTTTCGGAAGTATGCAACTACAACCTTTTTTGAGGACTAGATACGTGCCATGCATTAGTAAGGCGAATGTCTGTCTTTCTCTATAAATATAAAACTGTGGTCTAGCGGTCTAGCGTCGTACTTGACTTTTTGAGGTCTCGGGTTCGATCCCCGGGGATCAATCAATAAAAGAACATAGAATATACGTGTCCGATTGGCGACAGGCTTGTCATCTATCACATTGTGGGACTTAGTATTTTCGACTAGTCGTGGGTGCCCTTTTCGTGTCTCTGCCTACCTTGTCGGGGATATGGGTGTGAAGATACTTTTTTTTCTTTTTTTTATATAAAACAAAGGACTGGCGTACGGCTTTTTTGATAGTAATAGACAATCATAGATGTAATAGACTTTTCTACAGCCAGGGTGTTTGGATTGCAAGTCTACCAAATACTTTATCCTTCAGTGTCATTGTGGCGGCAAGAATAGGCAAAGCGGTGGATACCCTGCCAATTTTTTTGCACAGCACTTTCATACCTGTGGTGGTAATGACCCATTTCCCCTATCCTCGGTTCTTACTAAATTGAGGACCTAGACCAACACGGGGAAATGTCTATTTTATTTAGATATCCCTTCATATTTCATGTCCAAATCCAACCATATAAACTGGCCTGCTGTAATCCTAAAGATAATACTAAAGATAAATCCTATTTCATTTCGTCTAGAGATCTATCTCTTCATTACTCATGTTAGTTTTGGATCTCTTTGAAGATCAAAGGCCTCTGCCTACTGTCAGTTAATTCCTATGAAATAAAAAGTTACAATTAAAAGAAGGACTACCAACGTATAAATTTAGTTGAGTCTTGCAAAAAAATTGGTCTTCTTATAATTATATAATTAAATATATTATATTCTAATAATTAAAGTATCTTTAGGCTCATATCCCTGAAGAGGTAGGTAAATGTACAACCAGGGCAACGAAGACTACTTGAAGACACTAACTTCCACAATGTAATAGGTAGATATATTTAACTATATCCGACCGAGCATAAATCTAATCCTGGCCAAAGTTTTATCATAAAATAGAAAAAAAACGTTTTTTTTAAATAAAAGTATTTTGTTATTTCTTTCATTCATTCATTGATGTGCATATGAAACTACCCATTCTGTGTGCATGGGATAGCTTAAAATGTTGTTTTTCTTAGTCATCCCGGCCCCAGGTTGGCAACGCACCATTACCAACTTTGGTGCATCTAGGCGGCGTGAATTTCTTACCATCAGGAAATCCGTCTGCTTGTTTGCCTTCCAATATCATAAAAAAAGTATTTCCGTTTTTTTTTTATTTTTTAAACCTCCCTCGGGCTTCCACAAATAATTCAAAATCAAAATTAAATAAGATCGTAGCCAGCTATATAGATCATGTAAAATTAAAGAAAAAAACTAGAATTGTTATTCTGTCGCTGCAAAACAATATAAAGGTTCCATAATTGGCAAAGTTATTATTTGATTTAATTGTTTGGATATCAAAGTCAGGGCACGCCAATTCTACGAACGTTTTAATTAATCGAAGGATCGAGAATTTAAATATTTTTTCTTCGTGTTGGTCCCTGTCCACTTAGAAGAATAGACCACCTGTATCTCCATCAGGCAGTTCGTAAGAAGCGGGCACTGGTTAAGATATAGGCCATCACTAACAATACCACTGGTCGTAGAGTGCTGTTACTGGCCCGGGTAGTGAATCACCGCCCTAACTATCTGTGCCACAATAAAGACCCGTCATATTCCGGTCCGGAAGGTAGGGTAGCCGGTAGACTTGCACAATAGGCCTAGCATTCCGGCCACAGGACAGCAACGCATCTGTAACATCTATGGTGTCTAACTCTTACCATCAGTAGTACAACAAACACAGAAAAACCGCATCGAAATCGGTCAATTTATTAATGAGTTATGATACCGCATGCAAACAAACACAGATGCCAAGGCACGTCAAACTTATAATACTCCTCTTCTGACAGAGGTCAAAAATTATGTCTTACGCTTCATATATTATAGGTATATTAAATTTTGTAGTAAGTAAACAATTATTAATTATGAATATGTACTAGTGCTTTGCTACGGTTCTGAAATCTCCGGAGAAAAACCGGAGATTGGCAAAACCGGTAACATCCGGTTTTTATTTCGTAATCACCGGAGTTTTTTTTGATAGGATAGGAACATACTGAAAATTTAATAATTTGATTTAATGTTTCCGACCTACCGAATTATTTAGCTTTTTAAAAAAGAACTGCCAAAATATTGACTCGCCAGTGCATCATCAATAAATATTTTAAAAATGTATACAGAAACTGCTCATGCCGGGGAACATTTCAATATTTTTGAATGGTTTTTGATCATTATAGGCACTTAGAACTACTCGACAAACTGGCTAGAAAATACCTTACTGTTTTCTATAAATTTTAAAGAAAGAAAAAATTTCAGGACAGGATTTGAACCTGTAACCTTTCGTCTCAAGCCGACGAATGCTCTAACCAATTGAGCTACTGAGGATTCAAGTCCCGTGGCGAAATTTTTAATTACTTTGTAACTTGTTAACGCGGGTAGTTATGTCCTATAGATACACAATTCTGAGTACCCACCAAATGAGTTCATCATTACAGATGAAATTCACATTTTAGAATGGCCATAACTTTCGCTTCTCGCAACGTGTTTTTATTTTAGCACTTGCCCTTTGGATAGATTTTCTATAAATTTTAAAGAAAGAAAAAAATTCGCCCGAGACAGGATTTGAACCTGTAACCTTTCGTCTTAAGCCGACGAATGCTCTAACCAATTGAGCTACTGAGGATTCAAGTCCCGTGGCGAAATTTTTAATTCCTTTCTAACCC
>NJDC01008121.1:10348-37646 GCA_002245475.1 Calephelis virginiensis | reverse complement strand
ATCCTGACAAACCTGTCTTGCTTCCTTCACATTCATAACCCTTTTCATACAAACTCGCCGGTTTCAGAGACTCTTGACACCACCCTCGGATAATATCCGATTGATCTGATCGTGAAATGTCAGCCTTGATCTCCCCGGGTACCTACATCCATCCATTGTATTCCATTGCATTGTATTTCCATTGCTTTGTCAATCTTTCATCTGTCATTCTTTCCACATGACCGAACCAGCGGAGCATGCCCTTTCGCATGACTGTCTCAGAATCATGACTGCTATATCTAAAATTATCGAAATCGGTTGGTTATTAGCCGAGTAATCGCGTAGCAAACATACAAAAACTCTACGTTTAAGATAGCGATATATCTTAAGGTCCAGTTCTTTAGTCACGTGTGCAAAGGCTTGAATAATTGAAATTAAAGACTTGTGGGACTAAGTTACTACTTTAGTTAAATGCAGGTCAACCAGCTGTACCTCCGCCTATTGGGGTGTGAGTATAAAAATAATTACATACTTCCTTAAAAAATATATAGAGATATTTTGTGGTAATCCAACTCTAAAAAGCTGTAAAAGTTCAAGAGCTTAGAATAAATAGAAAATTTCAAAAACCTGCTACTGAAAAGTAATTCAGGAGTATTTTTCTGCCAGTCACGTTTCAATTTAGGTGAAATCTTTACTCGGTAATATTATGCGCAATTTTACCAAATTTGCATGTCATACTTGAAACTGTCGTTACTGATGCCGCAAAAAAAACTCTAATGTCTTCCTTAAGAATGTAGAAAATTCACAACTAAAATATCAAGAAATAAAAATTTGCTGACAAATAAATCTACGCTATCTATTTGTGCGACATATAATTTTTTTGTTAACTTTAACTAAGTTTTTTTAGCTGTATTAAACTGTAACTCTATTTTAAATGCTTTACCAAAAACTAAAAACTTTACCCTAAAATATTTCAAAAACTTTTAAAAAGTGTCTTATTTCTAAAAACTTAAAATTGATCAATCTTACAATAATTAAATCGTTAACTGTCTATTAAAAAAATAATGTTCTTTTTATTATAATTAAATGTTTGACGTCATTTCAGTTAATCATTACAAATTTATCTAATTTCAACAAATTCTTTAATTATCCGACATTTATTATATAGATATGGTAGAAATACTATCAATTTTACTATCAAATAATGCATGTACCTAATGTAAATTTCTTTATTGATAATAATGTAAGGTAAATAAAAAAAATGTCAATCATAATGTCACATAAATGGCGAGATGTGTGATTGTACAGTATAATAGTAAATTACCATTACCATTTTGACATTTTATTATTTAAAAGATAGTCGAAAAATCGCCTCTGAACCGCTACAGTTTTTGGACTTGACTGCATGAGGTCCCGGGTTCGAATCCCGGGTCGGGCAACAGAAAGAACTTGTGGGACTTAGTGTTTTCGGCTCGTCGTGGCTGCCCTGGTTGTGCCTCTGCCTACCCCTCCGGGAAAAGATAGTAGTATCAAACTCATTTGTAATGGAAAAAAGGGAAGCATACATTTTTTTGTAAAATATAGGTAAGCGATTAGCATAATATGCATTTAATATGTGCGTGGAGGTATTAACCACAAAACGTAATCACACGGTAGCGAAGACAGGAGTTCAAAACTATATCAAACTATTGTAAAATACATTAAACATACTCAAGAAAAATACGAAAAGTTTCAAGAGGTATCTGAGCCAAAATAACTTTTCTTTTTTTTAATGTAATAATATTCCAATTTCAAAATATTACCTTCATTTATATACTATGCTATACTACTGTGAAATACATTAAAGATACTTAAGAAAAATACTTAGAAAAGGTTTCCGGACGCATTTGAGTCAAAATATTTTTTCTTTTCTTTTTTTTTTAATTTAAATATGATTCCAATTTCAAAATGTTACCTTCATTCTATACTATATATACTATACTATTGTATAATACATTAAAGAATCTCAAAAAAAATACTTGGAAGAGGTTTCTGGACGCATCTGAGTCGAAACAATTTATCTTTCCTTTCTTTAAAAATGTATAGTTATTTCAATTTCAAAATGTTACCTTCATTCTTACCTCGAAATTCAGCTTTAGTAAAATCGTCGTAAAATGAAAATTTTAAAAAACTAGAACACCCGGAATATGCTTTGAGAATTTTACGCTCTACGTCTACATTCGGAGAGCAAAATTTGAAATATCTTCTTAAGCTCGAAACTAAATCTGTTCATATAGCGTCCAGTTTAAAATTTCTAAGGTTTAAATAGATATCTTCGAATAAAAAGAACTTTCAAAGGCTTAACACTATACGGGAGATGCGGTGGCTATAGGATATTTTTTTAATTTAGTAGGAAAAAAATCTTATTCGAAAAATTACTCATGTTATATGCACACTATCATAAAGAGAAAATCTGTCTGACTGACACAAAGAGAAAATATATGTTATTTGCACGTTAAAGAAAAGAAAGGTATTTTCACGTAGTCTTTGTACGTAGGTATAGTAATGTGATGACGGTACATATTTCATTCTACAGTGCTGTCATCGCTATTTTAGAGCTTATGTCATACACTTACTGTTCTATATTGGACTAGTCGGCTGTTTTATAAAATTGTCTCCAATTCAGTCCACAAGACGACGAGTACCTATTATCCGAATGGCGAAATTATAAAATTTCCCAAGTTCATGTAGTGACACGTATTAGTAAAAGGTTAATATTTACGTTTTCATATTGCTATCGCCTTTACTCTTCCCTTTTTTTATTTTTGTGACCGAAAAATACCAAAACATGCTATTTTTTTAAAAGCATTGAAAATGTCATTTTAAATTAATTGTCTGAATACTTAGACTGAATGCGTTGTTAAGCATGAAAATTTTGTTAATAAATATTAAAGTTGGTTGCTTAATATTCAGTTATAATATGTACATATGTAAGTTTGAGCTGTTAACCCGCTCCTTTGCTCAAGTAACTTTAAAATCACTCAGAAAACTTAAGGCGGGATATACATTAGTTTGTTTTCTTTCATATTTTAACTTACCTTAGTCAAATCTATTCAGCTATCTCAACATGAAAAAATAACAAATACCTGTTAATTATTACTCAAGAAGTTTTTATTTTATGTATATTTGGGATAGTTTCGAGCTCTTTTATGTTTTAACAATAGAGGGTCTTAATAGTGAGAAACGAAATACTTTTTCAACTTCAAGAGGTATGCGAAATTTAAAAAATTAGCCTTATGTAGGATTTCAGATTTATAAGACTCAATAAATACAGAGAGGCCAGATATTCATAACTCAAAAACCAGTCTGACAGGAGTCGAACCTGGCCTTCGCAGATGGTTGGTATAGTATACGGCATCAAGACGATCAGAAGCAGAATTATTCTATTCAGTCCCGAATATTGTGCAAAACTAAACACAAATCATTTAATTTTTGTTTGCTATTGTCCCGGCGAACTTCATTCACCCGTTCAGTTTTGTATCGGAAAAATTAAAATGTTGTTTTTCCTGATTTCCTCGGAGTTTTTCCTTTTTTCGCATCTTATCAACCTTCCCTGGACTTGAACAAATAATTTAAAACCAAAATTAGCCAAATCGGTTCAGGTGTTCTCGAGTTTTAACGAGACTGACTAACAGCAATTGATTTCCATATATCTTATAATTTTATCTTAATAAATCTCGTGTCACAATGTTTGACCTCAATGGACTCCTAAACCACTTAACCGATTTTAATCAAATTTACACACCATGTGCAGTTTGGTCTAACTTGAAAGATAGGATAGCTTACATCTAAATTTTTCGCGAGCGAAGCCGCGGGTAACAGCTAGTATATATTATAAATTACGTGTCACGTTGTTTGTCCGCGATGGACTCCTCAACTACTTAACCGATTTCAATTAAATTTGCACACCGTGTGCAGTTTGATCCAACTTGAAAGATAGGATAGCTTACATCTCAATTTTTGTTAAAAAAAAATTACCATCCGAGCGAAGCCGGAACAGGCAGCTAGTGAAGATATATAAAATACGCACTGCACTATCTACCTAAAATTACAATTTTTCTGAAAATGTTGCTATGAAATGGATCGTCTGAGAAAAGTCCTCAGACTGATTACTTATGTGATTGAGTTAGGCCAAAAAAAATTAATTTGAGGTTGAATGTGTTTGATCTGGTGAATCAAGTTATCTCTGATTTACGTAATGAAGTCTTCTGCGAAGATGATGGGGAAGATAAGTATTTTTGCATCACTGTTTTTTTTTAAATAAAATCTTTAGAATTTGTCATATTTCGAAATATGTACCGAGTGTGACGATAGATAAAGTATCTTCACGCCCATATTCCCTAAGAGGTAGGCAGAGGTACAACCAAGGCACCCACGACTAGCCGAAGACACTAAGTCCCACAATGTGATACGTGGCAAGCCAATCGCCAACCGGGCACATTTCCGATCCCGACCAACATTTTTTTTATTAGAAAATTGGAAAAATCCAATTTTCTTTTTGTTGGTCGACCTGGGATTCGAACCCGGGACCTCATGCAGTCTTGTTCAACACCCGGACCGCTAGACCACAGAGGCGATAGATAAATGTTAATTTTAGTTGCAAAAATGAATTATCCAATTAAACTTGGGAATTCATATTGACAGCCACAATTATAAAGTTTGACAAGTAAGTCAAAGGGAAAGATTTGGGTTGTATGGTCGATGATTTGATGGGATTTAGCTTTTTGAACAAAAGAAGAACGCAGTTTTTTATGTAATGGAAAATCAGTAAATTTAGGTGACATTTTGTATTGTTTTATTTAGTTCAGGTACTAGAGAAAAGTATTAATAATTAAATTTGTGTATTGTGTATTTTCTCGATGCCACTAAATGTAACTGAACGGGCTTAGTTAGGTAAGGATACCACCGATTTACAGTTTTCGATAAAACTTGAAAACTATAGCTTCGAGTTCAAACATAGGCTACTTTTTTACAGAAATCAACCTCCAAAAGTAATTTGTGACAGTTTCTATAAAAATCGTAACTAACAACGAAATTGCAAACAGCTAGTATTCTATATATACTAGTACTATAAAGGCGAAAGTTTGTTTGTCGTTCCATCACGATGCACTGAAGCGAAATCGTAGTATAATTTTTATATTGTGTATCCCGTAGGTGATCAAAATATCTTGCTTTAATAATTAATTAATAAAACATTCATTTATTTCTCTCTCACAACAATTAGTTAGGCAAAATAAATCAAATCTTATTCATATTCATTTATTGCATCAAATTTAATTATATTATTTTGAAGTATGTCAATCTAATTTATTGATTAATAATTTATTAATTTATTTAAATTTATTATTAATGCTTACATAGAATTTTATTCCATCAACATAAAAATTAAATACAATATCATTAACATGTCAATTTCATGAATTTATAACACACCCAATTTTATTCCATCATTAATTCAAAAAAACAATATCAATTTAATAAAATAATAAAAAATTAATGTGGTGTCGTGGGACACCAGGTAGGAACGAAGTTCCTTCGGCTAATGTAGAATCGATACAATTCACGAGTATATACTATGCATTGGCGGTGTGGTAAAAGGGATGAGAGAACGAAAACAAAGGGGAAAAAGAGAAAAGTAAGATAAGGTACACTACTCGCTTGTGTATACGACTGTCGCGCCTGCGCACGTCCCATTTAACGATTTTTTGCCACGGACTGCTTCTGACGGTTTTACTATCACATAATTTTAAATTCGGTCGCGCAGCAAAATCCCTATCTCCGCCAAGCCTGCCGTAAGGAACTTCGTTCCAAAAATGTAAATTTATAATATTCATACAGACACAGCTTCAGTAAAATTAATACAAGATTACAGGGAGAATTAATAAATATCTGCTTTTCTTCTTTTCTCGGTCACCGCCCACCGGATCATTCTTGAAGGGATGGAAAAATTTAATTTACCTTTTTTGATATGGTAATTATTGCCAGGTGAAGAAACAAAATGCGTGCTTTCACGGAAAAATTACAAAATTTAACGGAAACATAAATTTTGCTGACACTTTTACATTCAAACTTCTGTCGGGTGAGCTAGTAGATTTGTAAAAGTGATCCTTATTGTAACAGAACTTGATTCTGAATTAATCTAAAGGATATTGTAATACAGACCATTCTTCTTGGCCGTAGCCGCGGCAATATCTAATGGATCATAAGCCAAAAAAACGGGTTGCACTCCGGGAGTGCCGGCAGAAGTGAAAACTTGAATATTAACGTTGTGCATTTTTGATATTTTGGAATGGTTAGGGAAGAATTTTGGACGAATTGCTTTAGTTATTGTAATGAGAGTACCATAATTTATGTGGCAAAATAGAATATTCATTTATTGCGCTATTGTACTCAATATTATTGTTCGCCTCTGTGGTCTAGCGGTCCGGGTGTTGGACTTGACTGCATGAGGTCGCGGGTTCGAATCCCGGGTCGGCCAACAAAAAGAAAATTGGATTTTTCCAATTTTCTAATAAAAAAAAAAGTTGGTCGGGATTGGAAATGTGCCCGATTGGCGATAGGCTTGCCACCTATCCCATTGTGGGACTAAGTGTCTTCGGCTAGTCGTGGGTGCCTTGGTTGTACCTCTGCCTACCTCTTCGGGGATATGGGCGTGAAGATAATTTGTACACAAACATGACAACACGAACATTCGCGCAAGCGCCCGTCTTACGAATTTTCGTCTTACGAAATTTCAGGGTTAAGAAGTTTTTACCCATTATAAAAAAAGTGCGCAACGCCGCAAAAGAAGTTTTCACTTCAAAATAATTGAGTTTTAATTTGAGTCCAATCCAAAATATTCGAAACTCTAAGAGTCTTCAACTACATTGTTCTCTATATAAAAGCTAGTCTCATTAGCGATTACCGAACTGGCTGGCTCCAGCTAATTGCCCGAAACCAATACAGGGCAAATTACTAATCTGAACAAAAGTTATATGAGGCCTTGAAGTAAATACACAAGGTGTTTCCTCGGTAATTGGTTTTCTGGACAATAGGTATATCTTGTTAATCCACGAGGGCATTTTTCCAAGTATTTCAATTCTTCGGATCAATTCAGGGATTTTTTTAATTAGGAATGTATTTCATTGGCTATTATAATTAAAAAATAGTGCCAAAATTTTTAAAGCTAGATTTTTGTAACACATTTTTTATGTAATAATGCAGCAAGCACAGGACACACTCGCCGTGGTAAGATATAAGAATTGTGGCCTACAGATTCTATAGGTGTGTCCTACGGTCGGAATGCAAGTTTGTCGGCAACCTTACTCTCGAGACTGGGACATGACACTGTCATTATAGCGACAGGAATAGGAAAGACAGCGACGCACCTTAATGTATATGATAACTATAGGCTGTGCCCTGTGGCTATCTCTTAGCACCGCGTGCGTGTTCGATATCTTATGACATAAAATTTTGGTATACTTACCAGTTATTAGAGGGAAACTTTTAAAGTACCAGCCAAATTTTGAGAGATGGTGAAGAATTAATAACATCTTCCATTTATTATTTTTTTAAAAATTGCAAACTATAATTTTTATCCGATGCAAAATACAAATTGCATGGTTATACTGTAAACGTCAACCGCAATCGCATACGCAGGTTGGTGACGTCATGATTCGTATTAAATACCTACTACGTAGTGACAATTACTTAAGTATTAATGCGGACTATTAGAAATAATGTTATTAGAAGCGATATCATAAATTGACAATTAATGTTTAAAATGTACTATCATTTTAGCCTTAACTTCGTTATATTAAAATTTGACCGGTGTTTTGAAATTAGCACTATATTTTTTGTCTTATTTTTGGACTTATCAAAAATTCTCTGTTTAGCGGTCTGGGTGTTGGACTTGACTGCATGAGGCCAACAAAAAGAAAATTGGAAAAAAATGTTGGTCGGGATTGGAAATGTGCCTGGTTGGCGATAGGCTTGCCACCTATCACATTATGGGACTTAGTGTCGTTCGGCTAGTCGTGGGTGCCTTGGTTGTACCTCTGCCTACCTCTTCGGGGATATGGGCGTGAAGATACTTTTTTTTTTTATTCGAAATATTTGTTTATTCGCCTCTGTGGTCTAGCGGTTCAATGGTTGGACTTGACTGCATGAGGTTGCGGGTTCGAATCCCGGGTCGGGCAACAAAAAGAAGATTGGATTTTTCCAATTTTCTAATAAAAAAAAAATGTTGCTCGGGATAGGATATGTGGCCCGTTGGCGATAGGCTTGCCACCTATCACATTATGGGACTTAGTATCTTCGGCTAGTCGTGGGTACCCTGGTTGTGCCTCTGCCTACCTCTTCGGGGATATGGGCGTGAAGATACTTTTTATTCGAAAGAGTGTTTTTTAAGGTGGTCCCATTGCCACTAAATCTAGATTTGATAATAAAATCCCAGGGAACTAGAGGAAAGTAGTTTATTATATACTAGCTGCTACCTGCGGCTTCGCCCGCGTTTTCACAGAAACCCGGTGTGCGATCGGGATTAAAAATAGCCTATATGTTAATCCAGGTCACAATCTATCTGTCTTCCAAATTTCAGACAAATCCGTTCAGCCATTCGAGCGTGAAAGAGTAACAAACATCCATACATCCATACTTACAAACTTTCGCATTTATAATATTAATAGGCAAGGTTAATATTTATAAAGGTTAATATTTATTAAGGTTAATATTTATAATATTAACCTTGCCGTTCGCAAAATCACCGTAATCTCAATGAAGATCATAAATCCAAGAAATTGGTGGTAATTTTGTTGCGCCCTTACTTAACTGATTCTATCTTTATCTTTTCCCAACGAATGTAATAGAAAGAGGAAAAATGCTTTTAGTGCTGTCAAATCGGGAAACGTTGATTAAAAACATCACAATTTGACCAGTCCGGACTAAACTTATATGTATAAAATGTTCCAACTCTTTTGATTTTGTTTTATTTGAAAGAGTACGTCGAGTGCGATTTTGTGTTCTCTGCGATGAGTTCTTCGACAAAGTTGGCAAGTTGGCGATGGACGTGACAAGTGGCTTTGTTTCCTGAGTTCGGACTCTATTCATGATCTCGTCACGGAGGTGGGAGGTGGGAAGTTAAGGTAGGGTTGTCACTTGTGATGGACGTGACAATTTATATTGTTTCCCGAGTTCTTTCTTTATTCGTGTTCTGGTAGCGGAGGTGGGCGGTGGGAACGTTAGTTAGGCTTGTCACATTCTGTGTTATTTGGAGGATTATTTGCCATAACAATTACACTGCTTACGCGGAATTAGCAAAATAAAGGCTTATTTTAGATCTGTTATAATGGATTTCCGCAAAGTAACGCCTGAGCAAATAAAATTGATTTTTGTTTTTGTTATCCTTCAAAACTCGTATGTGTTGGAATTCAAACCCGAATACTAGTATGCTGGCAACGTTTGTTACCACTAGGAACACAAACAGAACTTATGGCCGTTTAAAAACTGCTCGTTTATGTTAATGAAAGATAATAGTCGTTCATTGCCAAAGGGCTACGACGACAACGTTCCGCTGCCAGCTTTTTGTTTTTATTAACGTATCCATATTCATAACTTTTATTAATTAAGTGACTCCAGAAAAGGAGGAGGTGGATTTCAATTTAACTCTATGTTTTTTTGTATGTTTGTTGCGCGATTGCTCCGTCAACAATAAATAAATAATATTAATAAATAAATATCCCTGGACCAGTCACATAAATTGAATCTAGCCCTAATGCAAATTATATGCTTGTGTTATGGGGGTTAGTTAACGATTCTAATTCATAAAAATACTTAAATATAAACAAGAATAAATTTAATAAACATCCATGTCGGAAATGCAGACATCTGAATGTTCATCACACAAATGCCTGCTCCTGTTTGGAATCGAACCCGAGTCTAGCGGTTGATCAGTGTAGTTAGGCGTGTACGCTACTACCAACGAACACTAGCCACTCGACAAACGAGGCGGTAAATATATGTAATAGCTAACCGATTAAGATAGTTCCTTTTTAGGAAAATGGGTCGTGATTCCAAGGTGGTCATATATTACTTTATGACACGACTAGTGGATTTTAATCTGTACTTAATAGTACACAAATTTTTCATTTCTTTTGACGACCTCATCGGTATGTCGTTATCAGCTTGATAAAATGTGGGACCATTTCGGATCCAATTGTTTTTTTGACCGCCTCGTTGGTCGAGTGGCTAGCGTACATACCTAACTACACCGACCTACCGCGAGGCTCGGGTTCGATTCCCGACGGGGGCAGGCATTTGTGTGATGAACATTTAAATGTCTGCATTTCCGGGTCTGGGTGTTTATTACATTTATTCTTGTATCTATTTAAGTAGTTCTATATATTAGAATCATTGACTAACACCCATAACACAAGCATATAATTTGCTTACTTTGGGGTTAGATTACAAAAAATAATTTTCTATACTCTCTGCATATCTCGCACAGGTTTGTAAATTTTTATGTACTTTTTGCTTAAATGAGATTGGTTTAAGTAATTTAAATGGAGGAGAAGATTACTGCCCGCTACTATTGCTTTCACTTTTCCAGTCTAGGGGGTATGGTATAACACACCAAACTAGCGTCAGCGACTTGACACTAAAGTTGGCAAAGTGTTTTTTGTAGTCAAGAAGTTATCTGCCTGTTGGCATTTAAAAAACCTCAGGCTTCGGTCAAGCCGTTTCTTAAAAGTACGGGAGCGAACATTGTGACAAGAGAATTTTATATATATCATATCACAGTTTTCTTATAACATATAGGGCAATTTAGAACTGCAAACAGGTGAGTTTGACAGGAAGCTTGATAAGAGATATAGCTAAAGTAATTCATAACTAATATTCGGTATTAGTGTCACAACTGTTACAGCGAAAGTTTGAATTTAGTTTTGTTTAATATGGTGAACAGAGATGCAAAAAATTAGATTGACTCTAATATAGGCAAAACAACCGCCACATGGCTTACGTTATCCTTGTAGCCAAGTTAGTGGCTTAGCATGCCACAAAATGGATCATCAACTATGGTATTTAGATGTTACATATATCTTACTGACAGGAATCATCACTAGTTGGTAGAGTAGTCACTCGCTACGCTTGTGTGTGTGTGTGTGTGTGCTTTGCCAAATTAGTAGTCACACTAATTTGGCAAAGCACACACAAAAGCTTAGAAATAGCTACATGACAGCCTTGTTAGTCGAGTGGCTAGCGTACACACCTAACTACACCAACCTACTGCGAGGCTCGGGTTCGATTCCCGACGGGGGCAGGCATTTGTGTGATGAACATTTAGATGTCTGTATTTCCGAGTCTGGGTGTTTATTAAATTTATTGTAGTATCTATTTAAGTATTTTTATGTATTAGTATCGTTGACTAACACCCATAACACAAGCATATAAATTGCTTACTTTGGGGTTGGATTCAATTTGTGTGAGTTATCCAAGGATATTTATTATTATTATTATCACTGCGATCTAGTGGTCCGGTGCTATCGTTGACTACATGATATATCGGATTCGATTCCTGAGTCATGCAAATCAAAATGTGTGATTTTCAATTTCATAGAAAACAATGTAATCTGGAATTCATTTTTTTGGATTGCCATTTATCACATCTCAGAACGAAATCAGGGTATTTCAGTCATCAGGGTATATCAGTTAAACGGGCGTTGACGTCTACGTCTTCGGCGATACGGCCATGAAGTTACTTACACACTGTCTGGGATCCTTCTGTCAGGAATCAGATATATTTGAATAAAAATAAAAAGAGTAAACTTTGGAATCCAATAAAAAATGACATTTTACAAACGATTCGACTTTCAAAAGAAGAATCGAATTAATATTTATTTTTACTTTATGTGTATTTAAACAGATTTTTTCTTGACATTTTTTGTTGATGTTTTAGTTACACTTCTTTTGGGCACGATTAAAAAATATGAAAAATATAAAAATTTAAAATTTAAAAAACTCACTCAGTTTATACGATGCGCGCTCACATCGACAGATAAAAACAACAGTCTAAAGTTTGTTGCTAAATAGATAAAAGCAACAGTCTAAAGTCAGTAGTAAAAAAGGGCTACCAACTTACACTAGAGAAGTATAACTTCTTACGCGCATACTTAAGTACACACACTTTTTTTTTATTTTAAAAGCACATTTCATTTAAATTTGGTGATTATCCAATATTATTGGATACATAATGATAGTATATTTAAGGAAATATTGAAGTACTTGAGATAAATGAGTTCCACACAATACAGTCCTATACAATATCTTATATTATACTCTCTGCCTACCCCGTAAAGGACTTGGCTCTATCCTATACAAAAATCCCCCCTAACAGTCGAGTTCAAGCATACCTGTTTATATTTTTCTAACATATTATATTTTTTTTATGATATAGGACGGCAAACAAGCAGACGTATTTCCTGATGGTAAGAAATTCACGTCGCCTAGAGACACCAAAGGTGGTAATGATGCGTTGCCAACCTGAGGTCGGGTTTTTTTTGCTTAATCATATCTACATATTTCTCAATATTAGCTAAAGACCTCGTTCCAATATCCCCTGGAAGAGAGAATCTAACAATTTTACAATTTGATATCTTCTTTAGCAGCAAAATAATATTTCCACTCCATAAAATCAAACACCTGCTGTAAATTAAACGCGGTATGAATATTAATGTCATTATGGTGTTTGTGAAATTGATTTAATGTCACTAAATTATAACTTACATAACCGATTTTGTAATTCTTGTGCACAAATATATGTACAGTACTACTATTTAAATTATGCGCTTCAGCTTTACAATTTTTACACTTTTTAAATAGGCTGACCTAATTTAAATTTATGCGAAATGATTAATTATGTAATGACAACTCTATATACATATCTTTAAAATACATTCGGATTTCCGAAACCTGAAGAATATAGCCGGATCGTATAATTTAATATAGAATAATTTAAATTAAATTCAAATCGTAATAGAATTTTACATCAAACAAGAACAGTCGTTATATAAAGGGTGAAGCGCAGCCGCTGCGCGTCTAGCTACGTCCGCGATAATTGACAAACATTTTCGAAGTTAATATCAATTATAAAACGACCATGAAGTGAATCTCAGAATATTTTTAAAAGCTATCTAAGTTGTCTGTTTATTATATTATGACAGTTAAGTGTACTCACCTTGTTGAACGGTTTTGATGAAATATTGCTTGTATATTATTATTATATATTATATATTCTGGTATCAATTTAAGTATTTCTATGTATTAGAATCGTTGACTAACACCCATAACACAAGCATATAATTTGCTTACTTTGGGATTCGATTCAATTCGTGTGAGTTGTGCAGATATTTATTTATTATTATTATTTATATATTAAGCCCTGGTCCTTCAAATAGTGAAAAACAGTAGTTTCAACGTGATGTTCTTATTGAAAAAAACCATTAACGTGTACTGAAAGTATTTTTAGCCCAATCTGAAATAACTAGTGAGATTTCTTTATGTAATCACGTATTTTAAAAAAACATCTTTTGCTGTGAAAGTGTATACTTTTGAGGTGGACCCATTATTACCAAATCTGGACCTGAGTGGTGGCGGTAGCGGCAGCGGTAACGATACTAGTAGCGGTCGCGATAGCAATGGTGGAGGCGGTGGCGGCATAAGTAGTCAGTAGACTACTAATTGCTACTCCCGAAAATCTATTACTACTAAGCACCAAGTAGAATTTATATTTGACGAAAACGGTAGCGAAAGTATAAACAGTAGCAGCATCAACAGCAGCACCATCAGCATATCTATACTACTATAGTAATATAACAGTATAATATATTTAGTGGTAGCGGTAGTGGTAGCTATAGCAGTAGTGGTGGTGGTAAATGTAGCGATAGCGTTAGTAGTAGTAGATATTCATAGGGTTGGCATAACACACTGTCACAATTCTATACTTGCCAAATCGCTGATGCAAAATGAGATGGTTATTGTTACTTTATGGCGACTATTGTTTTGATTATGCTTCGAAATTTTGTTTGTTTAGTTTCTTTAGGCATTTTATCAACTAAATCACTTTTATTTTTACACGTAATAAGAACGGTAGTATAATAAGCAAATAAAATAGAATTGTGATTTATACCTTAGGCTATGTAAATTATAAAAAGTAATGGGCCTAAAACGCTGCCTTGTGGTACACAACATTAATTAAAAGATAAATACACTGTTTATCACTTCGATGACAATAATAGGACATATTTTTTTTTAAATATTACTCAATTTAAATCTAACCCCAAAGTAAGTTGTGCATTACCTGCTTGTATTACGGGTGTTAGTCAACGATACTATTACTCAGAAATACTTAAATAGATTCCAGAATAAATTTTATAAACACCCAGACTCGGAAATGCAGATATCTAAATATTCATCACACAAATACCTGCCCCCGTCGGGTATCGAACCCGAACCTCGCGATTGGTCGGTGTAGTTAGGCATGTACGCTAGCCACTCGACTAACGAGGCGGTCATGTAGCTATTGCTAAGCTTGTGTGTGTGCTTTGCTAAATTACTATAATGGTATTCGTGACTTGAATAAGTCTCTAGGTAACGTTATATATTTAAGAGAAAAGCATATATGTGTACTACACCTCTTTTTAGCTAGTAATAAAATGCTTCAAAATTGGTACAGCTGTTTTGAGTTTTATATGGATCAATGCCTACATACTACTACTACTACTGGCTGACTGATTTGGTTTTGGAGAATTTTGTGCATTAGCTTACTGAGATTGGTACCAATGTCATACCTATTCCAGCCCAATAGCATCAGTGCTCGCCCATGACTTGTTCCACTTGGAAGTTAGAGTGGCCTATAAGCTAGCAAAGTATGTTCATCTCACAATTTCCACCCTCGGATAACATCCGAGTCAATCGTCCCATGGATAATATCCGAGATCCGGAGTCAAGAGTGTTCCAGCGTTTTAGTATGGAAAGGGTAAAGAATGTGATGGAAGCCAGACAGGTCTGTCAGGATCGTGAGGTTTGGTACTCGGTACTCTCCGCCTACCAAATAAGGGACTTGGCGTGAAGATTTGTATGTATGTATGTGTGTATAAACTAACACAAGTTACTTAATATGTTACGTCTAACACTTCTATATTACTTCTCATTAACCTCGGACAATACTTGAGCAATTTTATCGTGAAATCCCAACCTCTGTTTCCCCGGTACCTACATCCATACACATACGCATTGTATATATGTACATTCTTTGTCAATTAAGGGTAGTAATAAATAGCAAGTAAAATATGCCCCATATATTATTTATGTATTATTATCGCCTCTGTGGTCTAGCGGTCCGGTGTTGGACTTGACTGCTTAAGGTCCCGGGTTGGAATCTCGGGTCGGACAACAAAAAGAAAATTGGGTTTTCCAATTTTTTAATAAAAAAATGTTGCTCGGGATTGGCTTGCCACCTATCATACTGCGGGACTTAGTGTCTTCGGCTAGTCGTGGGTGCCCTGGTTGTGTCTCTGCTTACCTCTTCGCGGATATGGGCGTGAAGATACTATTACTACTCCTACCATTTATTATTTTTACTTTCTGGCGAATGCGTTAATATTGGAACATTTATTTTAGTTATCCATTTCATTTTGCACAATTCCAGTCCACGATGCCACTATAATTTTGGTAAACAAGATTTGTAGGCAGGATATTAAATATCGTGCCAAGCTCTGTTGAAATATTTTATAACAATATTATCAGTTATGTGTAATATGTCTGTTCCAGTCGATTTTTCGCAGGTGCTTCGATTTCTTAGCGAAATATCAAGTATGTTATGCAGAAAGGTTTTTTTTTGATATTGGAAGGCAAACAAGCAGACGGATTTCCTGATTGTAATAAAATTGACCCCACCTAGAGTGGTAACACCAAAGGTGGTGATGGTGCGTTGCCAACCTAAGACCGGTAAGTTAGAACTCGAGCAAAAGTAATTGTACCGGCTACCTTACCCTCCGAACCGGATCACGTAATGACGTTATGGCGGCAGGAATAGGTAAGGCGGTGATAGCAATCCGGATGAGTCGCTGCGAAACTCTACTACCTAGTCAGATGTCACGGTGTTAGTAACGGTAAGCATATGCTCGCCTTTTACGAGCTGCCTAGCAGGAAGGCAGATGGTCTATTCTGCAAAGGAGCCCGGACCAACACGGTTCTAGTCGATTTTTCGCAGATGCTTCGATTTCTTAGCGAAATATCAGAGTGTTATGCTGAACTGTAAGGTGTTTCACTCAATAGATTACTGAGATTCAGGCGGCGTACGTCTTGAAGAGTCTTTTATCAAAACCAGGAATAAAAATAACATAATATTTAACATCTATAACGTGATAAACCTGGAACCAATACCTGGTTTCAATTTTGACTGACATGCGTGAGTTTTTTAGAGAATCATGTCGACTTGCTCAGCGCAAATGAGCCTTAGCTACATGTTTTAAGATTCAAGTTTGCTTACGTATTGTACACAAGTGAGACTTCTGTAAAATATCTTCAAGCTCATATCCTTGAAGAGGTAGACAGCGGTATAAAAAGGGCGTCCACGACTAGCCGAAAACACTAAGTCCCACAATGTGATAGGTGGCAAGCCGGGCACATATCCAATCCCGGGCAACGTTATTTTTATTAGAAAATTGAAAATGTGCAACTTCCAATCTTTTTTCGTTGCCCGACTCGGGGATCTCAAGAAGTCATGTCCGACGCCGGACCACTAGACCATAGAAGCGACTTCTGTACGTTGATATGAGATATTTTGTAACTCATTTGGGTGCTTGGGTTTTATGACAGATGTAAGAAACTGCGAATTTCTGATGCTGATGTTTTAAAGTTTACTACCAATTTTATAATTGAGAAATGTTCTTCGAAAAGAGAACTTAATCGATCTTTTCAATAAACATGGACTAAATTGCTCCAAGGTTCAGTCTAGTATAATAGAGCTTGTTACACTGTGTTTTAAAAAAAAACAATTTGTTCCTTCTACCTATATACCTATAGACAGAAAGTGTCCATTTAAATGGATTAGGTATAAATGATCGCTTGATTCGATAAAATGTGACAGAAAATATTTGTTGAAAAAAATTTTTTGATGATAAATAAATACGACATGAGACTGTAAACATTAACCATCTATTAATAAACATAGACTAAAATACTTCATGGCTTTAGTTGACGTTATAGTTTGTGCTCATTATGCGTTTTGAAATAATTTACTTTAATATTGTATTTGCGTATGAACTACCTAGAAGTATGGAGGTACAATTTGCAGGCGCCTCTAGTGGATAGTTGATACAATTAAGTCATCCATACATTTGGATCGTGTAATTCCAATAGTGGTATTAATTAAAACCACTCGAGAACCCTTACTTAGCACAGCATTACAGACTATAGTATAATACAGTATTATAGACTATAGGTACTATACCTACTACAACCTTGGTGTACTTAGCCTGTTTATTAATAAGAAGGGAGATGTATTTTTAACGTAATTTTTTATCTTTACAAGTCAACAAACATTTAATCCTTATTGTAAATGTGATTACGATTACGTCATAATTTTCTTTGAGAAGAAAGAGTCAAGAATTTACTTGATGGTAATCTCCAATGCAGACGAGTAACTTTAACATTAAAAGCTATACCGCTGATTTGCCAAATTTTCGGGAATAAGTAAGCCCTTTTTTATAGGTTTCTAAGAAGTTATATTTTTGAAGTCTCCACACCAGTAGCTTCACAAAGTTGAAACATAAGCAAAAAATATCTACCGTATCGATACGTACGTATAGTAGTACTATTTAAAGTATGCGCTTCAGCTATATTCGTCAAGCTTCGGAAATGCGAATGTATTTTAAAGATATCTATATACATAGAGTTGTTATTACATAATTAATCATTTCGCTTAAATTTAGATTAGGTCAGCCAATTTAAAAATAAAAGTGTAAAATGTAAAAAGAGTAAAAAGTGTGAAGCCGAAGCACAAAATTAAAAAATAGTACCGTACGTACCTGTTAACGACATTTTTTTATGTTGCGTCAAACTACTGGACTAATTTTCTAATTTTGATCAGATTTATAATTACTAAATGGCCCTATTTAAATTCCAAACACATTCTACAATGCGTACAATGTATTGCCTTTCACATTTGATCAAAACCTAAAATATTTTCCTGTATTGATTAACTGTCTCAAATCTTAAATTGAAAGAAATAAGTAACTATTAATAACAAACACATCCTTAAGCTCGTCTTCTAAAAGACTAGGAAAAGGTATAAAAAGACTCACTCACGATTAACTGAAGAGTCCGAACCGACATATATAGCCATTGTCATTGAATAAAGAAAAAAAAATACTAGGACATTTTCGGACACCACGAAACCATATTTTCATTATGTATATGTATAACAGGTTCAACGATAATTGAAATCTATGTTCTCCAAAATCAATAAAGATCAGATAAATTTTTGATTAAGGGAAAATATAGTGATTTACCAGACGCGGGCGGAGACTCATAAATAATGTAAGGGAGGCACTTCCTTTGTACAAAAAACTGTCATGGAATTATAAATTATCCTCGTTCAAATACCAAAAATAGCGTCGTGTTCCTTGTATATACTTACATATTATGTTAGTCACTCGTAAAACATATCATACATACTCGAAGCATTTAATTTTGTTCATTTGACCATTAAAAAGCTGGCTTCACAAGGTGCGTGGTATCGGAGATAAACGCGATACCAGTGACCTATTTATCGAAAAAAAATACAGAGGTTTTCTCTTTTAACACGGTTGCTGCGGCACTATTTGCGCGTAAGTTTCAGCTAGTGCGTTGTGGGGTCATATAAACCCTAAGATAACTTTTTTTCAGAGCGTCGTGAGGTCATATTTGCCCACAGATGCTGTCAGTTTATATTAACGGTCTTTCGATAATACATTGAAATATCGTTGTATTAAATATATGAACATAAAATTCAATATTAAGTGTAGCAGTAAGTAGTTTGAGTTTTTAAATTGAATGAATGGTATAGGTAAAAAAATAATTAATTTATGAGTACAATTTGACCTCTCGCCGCACCAGAAACACCACCATTTTAGTCGATAAACGTTGAATTTCTTTTATTAATTATAAAAAAGGTAAAAGCAGGTTAGTTAAAAAGGCAGATTAGATTGATTATGGATGTTCCATATTAAAACGTGGTAAACAATTATATTTATTGTACGTGTTGCATACTTTAGGCACTTTTTTTACATTATTATTCGCTTTAATACGCGAAAGAGTTATCCGAAGCTACCAGTACATCTTCTCTTTGCGCCTCTGTTCAATATATGACTAGTTGCCCTTTTTTATTTATATTTGAAAATAAGGAACATGCAGAGCAACACACACTAAACCATGCAGTGCATAGCGTAGTTTTGTACTTAGGAAATTCAACATCACCAGAGTATGTAAGTAGATTATTGTTCTGCGGATTTATTGTAAACGTAAATTTTGTTTAAGGTATGATGTAACATAGTATATAATAAACTGGTAGCTTTTTCATTATCAAGAGACAAGTTTATTTGTTTTTCACTATAAAAATCCCTTAATCATTTTCTCACGTTACAATAAATTCCAAGCGATGGTACAATCGGTGATTCTGTGCGATTAAATTTGTTTCGGCCTGGGGTAAAAGCAGTGAAGGTGTACAGTTATCTAAATTAGTATAAGTACGATTGGTACTTGAACTAATAAAAAAAGATACCATTTTCATTTGGAGTTAAAATTTGTGGCACTGTAGGTTTAGGTCGCGTTGGTTACTGAAATATTACAAATTCATTTTCGCTATCAGAAGTATCCTTACTGACAGATGAGATTCCCGGCGCTGGTTTTACCATTATTTTTCTATTTTTTTTCTTTAAATTTTACCTTGTTTTGGATTTCAAGTTTTTTATGAAAATTGGATTTTTATGATAACAAAAACTGTACCTAGTCAGTTTTTGTTAACATAAAAATCCAACTTTTTTTGCCTTTTCTTGACATTCTCAAGACAAAATTAAATAGTCACTTAAAATTAAAAAACAAGACGAAAAACTAAATTTAAATTAACAAAAAATTACAAGCAAAACAAAATAAATTTTATTTAAATCAACGTACTTCGAAGCGAAACGGAACAACACCAATAACAACAAGTGGCGCCCGCGCATCGTTCAGTGCGGGTGTGGGGTACGGGCGGCGTAGGATGCTATTGACACCAAAGGTGGAAATGGTGCGTTGCCAATCGGAGGCCGGGATGTTTGACCTCCAAACCGGAACACGTCATGACGTTATGGCGGAAGAAATAGGTAAGGCGGTGGTACCAATCCGGGTGAGTCGCTGCGAAACTCTACCACCTAGTCAGTTGTCACGGTGTTAGTGACGGTAAGCCTATGCTCTCCTTTTACGAGCTGACTGGCAGGAAGGCAGATGGTAACACGGGGATAACACGGACTGTTTTTTTCATTTGGTGCAAGTAGGGTCACATTGTCCTACCATTGTTTTAATTATTTATGAAGTTAACTATTTAAATACAAATATAATGGTATAGTTATCTCTTTCTAGTTCAAAATTAACACTGAGATATTGCCTCCGCACTGAGGGAGAGAACGATAATTTTCTCTACGCGCACGATGCAAGGTATGCGTAGGACAATATGACCGCATGCAGCAGTGAACATGTTAAATTGCTAACAAAGATGTGTGTATCAAAATTACAAACTCCTAGCTACAAGTGATAGCACTTGTAATATACCTAAGTGTTCTTTTTATATTTTTTTAGCCCTGGCAAAGAATGAAGGGTATTTTAGGTATTATGCGTGTGTTCGAAGACACCTGTTTACGAAATACCTAATTTATATAACTTTGTATGAAAGTTTTTGTACCTTTGATGTTTTGAGGTTTCAGACTTGTAACAAGCTACAGCCTGCGGCAAAGCACCGCTTAAAGGGTCTTGTACGCGGCAGATACCACATTGTGGGCCTTATTACGAACTAGACGTTGTTAATGGCTACGTCCCGTATTAGGGCAATTTATCTCTCTCATTTAGACATCGGGTTAAATGTCCGCAAATTAATTTCAATTTCTCCTAAAAACCAGTTCAGATATCGAATGAAAAAGTAGCTCGTGCTTCAAACCTCCTATTCACACACAAAAATACTATAAATACTCCATTTAGAAGTGAAATAAGGATAGACAAACACACCTTCGCATTTATATATATTAGCATATTTTAGTTATATTATAACACATAATTTATTAATATTATAACACATAATTTATTTATATCACATTTACTTTTCACGATATATCTTTGTTAGTTTCTTTTAACCATCCAATTTCGCTATGTAAGCATTATCAGGGATATTACAACTTATTTTATTGACTACGAGCGCTACGGAAATTCAGTGTGGTAACTTTCGCTGACCGCATTCGTAACAGTGAGATCCGAGAAAGAGTAATACTGTAAGAAAGTGTTGGTGAAAAAATGAGAAAGGATATGCTTCGCTGGTTTGGTCATGTAAAAAAAATGCAGATAAAAGATTGACAAAGCAGATATACAATGCAAATGTAGGTCTGCCAGGATCGTAAGATTTGGCACTCGATAATCTGTGCTTACTCGAATCTAAGCAAGGCCTTGGCGTGAAGATATGTATGTATGTTATATTTCGGTAACTATTATTAAAGCTACAACAGGTATAAATTGTGTCTAGAATGGAATTTAAGAAAGCACAGACGCGTACTGGAAGGACTATAGAAACTTTTATAATAAGAGCCATTGTGCAGCAATCAATAAATTCGTCTACTTCCGCTAAGGACCCATCGTATGAACGGAAGTAGTCGAAATTTGATTTACAAAGTATTTCGATAAAACAGTAGGTACTTCTTTAGTCTCCATCAGCCATTATCATGTTTCACTCTGAAGAGTAGAGTAGCCATTAAAGTAGAGGACGTAGCCATCAGACTTGCACAATCTGAACATAAGAATGTGAGGCACCAGGAACATTTAAGGTGAAATAATGGTAGTCTTACCATCATACAGCCACCTACATACTCGCTATTTCTTACCATAAACAGTGCTGTCAGGTGTGCGGGCTTGTATGAAGTTGAGTTTTGCTTTTGCACAATTCTATCTTTAGCGCCCGAGTACCACATTTTAGGAATATTAAAACCAGTATTAAAACCTATCTAAGATAAGTAGTAGTGCTATTTTGGATCAGTTGCTAGAAAAGTGTTGTTATTTTTCATTGACTCACAAAAAAAATGATGTTTGTGCCACAAAACTTTTGTACGCCTATCTCTATCTGTAGATAGGTAATTAATATTTGATTATTACAGTATTTTTAGTCGGGTTGTCAGATTGGTCATGGCTGTTTTATTAAAGCAGATCATGGAGAGCTGATAATAATCACAAGTTGATTTACCGAGATGATCTTGGCAATGTTCTTCCAATTGCGACTATAGCAAGCGTTGCGTGTACTGGATATAGTGGACCGTGGGGACTTCGTAAATGTTATAAGATGAGTCCAGCGAGTTGGTGACTGTCTATGTTCTTGTAGGCCATATAATTGACCCTGGATCAGTTTTTCCATCTAGTTCTCTTTCTGGAGATAAAACTGAAATATTCACAATTATACAATAGCCGAAACGCAAGTCTTTCATGAGTTCCTTGAGGATGGAAGCATTAAAAAAAAGTATCTTCACGCCCATATCCCCGGAGAGGTAGGCAGAGGCACAACCATGGCACCAATGACTAGCCGAAGACAATAAGTCCCACAATGTGATAGGTAGCAAGCCTGTCGCCAACCGGGTACATTTCCTATCCCGAGCCCTTTTTTTAGTGGAAAATTGGAAAAATCCAATTCTCCTTTTGTTGTTGTTGAAGTCTACCGGCTGCCACACACTCTAGGCCCGAACATGGCAGAGTCATTATGGCGGTTGAATTATCTAAGGCTATGGTATAGAGCAATTTACTGCCTGCACGGCACTAACACCAGTGAAAAAATGTTTATAGAGATCTTAAATGTTATTAGTGTGTTACTTTCCTTTAGCCGAAGTTGGGCCTATTGTTCAAGTGCATGCAAGCCGCTAAATTGAAGCATAACACTTTTATTATTACCCGAATAAATGATGTACAGTACTCGACTACCATTGGTCTTACTGGTAAGGACTCATTTGCCCTATGCTTACCTACACGAGCTGCCAGGCCAAGAGGCAAATGGCCTTAACCACCCATGGACCTTATACCTACTTATACTATATAAATACTTATACTATATATACTATATACTAATACAGCTATTATATTTACTTGTCATACTTGTTCTTATGACAAAACGATCTTCTACAGATATTTTTAATATTTTCGAAGAGTTCAAGCATAACAAGTATTTCTGGAGCACTTACATGTATCTTGTCAAGTGAAAACTATAAAATATCGAATCTCTTACAAAACTTTTAAACTAGGATAAACTTGTTTTCGTGGAGTTTGACAAACTTAGCTGTTTATGCTATTTTTACAGAGTATTAATTTTGCTAACAACGCCCACTTTGTACTATTTTTAACTCCCGAAGGTAAACTAGGGATGTTAAAATTTTAACTTTTCTGTGTTTATGATGCTTATCTGCATGGACTGATTTCGAGATTATTCTTAGCTACATAATTGAAAATGTTCAAATTTGGTGGTTACTATCAACACTCTATTCGTATAATTCATATAACTAGGTCGCCTACCATCCGGGAGTTCCTTCTTTGTCTGTTTTTTTTTTCAGTCCAATACGCTTTTGTTTTTTGAGTATAAATAAGTTTATTCGTTCTTATATTTTATTGAGCTTTTCTACCTATCCATAACTAACCTATCTTGAGTAGAATATGATTCACGGGAGTTGTCGTTAAAATGTTCATGTATATATTATTGTTAGCTGTCTCATGTTTCTGTATTTGTAGTAGGTTTAAAGCAATAGGATATCACTTCAGGTTTTGAAATCTCGAAAATAAAACCGTTTAACCAGTAAAAATCAATCATGAAATATAAAATCGCATGCAAAATTAATCGACTTTGGGAGAATACATTTTTTCCTGCAATTTGGTATTGGTCATTTAATGATACTAGTCGCCCATTAGTCGAAATTCGATCGTAATAAGTTTTAATGTCTTGTTGATAAGAACGCCATCTTCATTTCTCAAAACCAACTAAGTACTTTGTTTCCAAACTGTATGGTGCGCCATCTGTGATCTTTTATCGTTGTCATACATATTTGTTTGTGTGTGTAAAATGCATGGCAGTGTGGATAATGTTTTATTTATTGATTTAATGTACTTTATAAGCATTATTATTGAAAAATATTAGCGTTGTGCGCTTCTTCTACACATAAACTATAAGTGTGCCAAATTTTATGCTCCTGCGTCCGCGCAACTTTCGTAAAAAGGGGTCCAAAATTTTGGCATCATGTATTAATATATAGATAGATTCTATACTTCTTATCGTCGGTGCTTGGTGGAATTCCATTCTTGAAACAATTTATTTAGAAACACTTGTACTTTCCACAATATATTTTATTATTTTTTATTTTTATAGTTTAGTCAACTGGTTTCGCTATACAAGCATCATCAGGGCTATATAACAACTCTTGGAAAGTACAAGTCTTTCTAAATAAATTGCATTAATATATAGATGTTCAGAATAAATATAAGTCAATGTATATTTTTTTAAATTTATGCTGAAAGGTTGACTTAACGCCTCACAAAATTGTTTGCCGGTAAACTTACGGCGAGACTGGATATAATAGCCTAAAGGAGAAGCGGATGTTTTTATTTTCTTATGAACTATTTGCACTTTATTTAAGTTAATTAAAAATAAATATACTTAAAACTTTATTAATTTTTATACTAAAATTATTTGAGTATTGAAATCTAAGTAATGGAAAGTCCAGTGTTCGCGTGTTCCAAATGAAATGTTTTCCAGAATGTTCCATCCGTACAATGTTGCTGAGTCGCATGAAGTTGACAAACGGTGTAGAAACGGAAATGGGTCAAGTAAATTGGTATCCACAGATAAAGTGACACAACGGCTGGAACGATGGAGCCAATCAACAATTTTCTCGTACAAAATTGGCCGGCAGTTTACGCAGACCTTTAAGGAAATGAAATGAAGCGTGCGTTTCTGTGTGTTCTGGGATTGTTAGATTTTTTACCGGTAAACGAACAAAAAAACCACCTAATATTTTTTTGGAATAAAACAGCGAACTACTAAAATACACTTCTGATAGCATGTCTTACCCCTTTTTCAACTAAATCACCTTTCAAACGGAACACGGCAAACATGGGAGTGTGATTAAATATATCAGTGTAACTATCTTTCCTAGTATCTTGTCATCTGACGTAATCTGACGTGATATTAACAAACTTAAATAGTTACATGATTTGCCAAATATAGTTTACGTTAACAAGCCAGTTGAAGCAATCCACCCCAAAACTGTCGTCGCATCGTTATGAACAAGCGTAGTAAATCCTAGGCAAAGTTTCCTAACTCTACCGCGATAATACCTAGGACGAATAACTTTCCTACGATACTTAGTGAAAAAGTTTTGATGAGTAAGAGCGAAGCTTAAATATTACTTCTAATGTATTTATTAACACTTAAAATAACTACGTATTAGTCTAAGATCCGAAATAAATGGACCTGCATCGAGCTGATAATAGAAAGAAACATACTTTATAATAAATTTAGTAAATAGTAAATCAGAAAAGTATGAGATGCCTAAATAAATTTCTGGATATAATGTTTTTAGTTATTTTTTAAAAAAATAACTCGAATGTTCAGACGGTGGGTTGTCTGTTATTTACCTTCGTTGCTAGGAATATACAAGTATGTCGATGCTAGTTACTTTTACTTGATTGGATAATAGAAAAAATATCATACAAACATCATGCGCTGTTTTATTTTGAATACGTTAAAAAATATATCATTCTACTTTAAATAATTAAAAAAAACCTTTTTAGGTTTTGTTAGGTTAGGTTAGTTAATAATTTACAAAATTTTTTTCATTCTATTGTCAGCTCGGTGAAGGTTTTTATTTTATTTTATTAATCAGGCTTACCAACAGTAATCTAATTTATACATGTAAATAATAACAAATAATCAATTGCACAACTTCTTACAGGTAAACCCATGAAACTCACATATCTTTTTTTACAATAACAATTATTTTTTACTGATAAAATAATTTCACTTTACTATATATAATAAAGATAAAACATTTGATTAAAAACATTATAAATATTAACTTAAATATAACATGCAAAATCATTCACACAATTTTTTTCTTAAAATAGCTAATACTATTGAATCAGAAAAAACATCAAAATTACCACAACATTTGTTAACTATTTAACAAATGCGTGGCACAGGTGAATAAGCGCCAAAAACGCTAAGGTTTGTGTAGGTTCGGATCTTAGACTATATTATGTTGCTATGTTAAGAATGTAAGAATATACGTTAACAACTTTGTTGGAGGAAAAAGTAAAGTATTCCAGGTGGAATATTTCACAAAGGCAGACATTTGTGTAATAAATATTGATATCTATATTCTAGAGACAAGATTTTTATAAAAGTTATCTTCATATCATTTTACACATACTCATTTCGTCTGTATCTTTTTGTCACATAAGCTAAAATCAAAGATGAGAGATACCATAGACACCCAAGGCGCATGCACACACACACATACACACACACACACTCACACATACACACACACACACTCACTCACACTCGCACACACACCTACACACAAACATAGACACACACAAAAACACATACGCGCCTAATCTCTAAATACATAATCTCTTTTAAATTCCTTTATCACAAGGGGTTTTTCTTTTGACGTACCAGAAGTATAAAAACTTAACAGAGTCAAAAAGTGTAATTCTTATTTCGGTTTAACGTGATGTCTGCCTTTTTTATAACCCTCCAAACTTTGAGGGCAATCGGCGGTTTATGTCAGACTCCTACTGACTAAAACCACACGGTGTCCTCCCCTTCGCCTGGTACCAGGGCTGTGGGGACGCTTTCGCAAACTTCCACTGCCCCGGTGGTGCTGGATCCAACGATCCCCTTCTGACAGCCCCACTTAACAAGGGGCTGCATATGTATTATATATGTATAAGTGGTGGACGGAGACATGATATTCACCACCTCGGAGTTCCAGTG
>NJDC01008117.1:41283-54109 GCA_002245475.1 Calephelis virginiensis | reverse complement strand
TCTATTTTCAAAATTTAAACTTATTTTTTTAATATAATGCTTTTAAGTTGCCAGTTCTAAAAACTTTCAGTTTTGCCCTCGTAGTACAGATAATATCAAAAAATTTCACGAATGTATATCAAAACTTACGATTCAAGATATCTATATGAATAATGATTTCAAAAAATCCTTTTGTTATTTTTACGAAATACTACTATTATTCTACAATTTATGCTTTCCATTAATAAGAGTAAAGATTACATATAATAAAATAAAAAATATATAGTTAAGTAAAAGGATCAGGCTAGCGTGTGTTAAAAAGAAAAAAACTGTATTTGAATTATTAACATAATGCTTCAAATAAAAAAAAATAGAATAGTTAAAAAAATTAACAAAATACACAAAAGTTGCATAATAGCGTCACAGAAAATGCAAAATAAAAAAAGTACATACTAATTGGTAAAAACAAAGGTAAAGCTTCTTGGAAAATTAACAGGTACAAATACAAAAATTTCAGAAATCAGTAAAGTTGTAGAAATCAGTAATAAGGAATTCAAAGAACCAAAGATTATAGCGGACTTATTTAATAATCATTTCATTGACTTACCAAACATTAATTACATAAATACGAAAAAAATTAACATAAATATTGAAAGAAATAAAAATACAATACTTAACACCCACATATCTAACAGAAATTTACAAAGTTATGATGTCTCTAAAAACTACTGAGGCAGTAGGTTACGATGGCATTTGCACTAAAATATTAAAAACTTGTGCAAAGAAATTATGTGAACTACTTAGTCTTTTCATAATTTTTTTGTTGAAGAGGGTAAATTTCCAAATACTTTGAAGACGTCTGTTGTGAAACCACTATTTAAAAATTAAACTTAACTTAATTAACTTAAACTATTCCCCCAATGTAACATAAATAATTGCAGACCAGTTACCATAATTCCCGTTATATCAAAAAATTTTGAAAAGGCAACGTTTGAAAGAATGTATTCTCTTCTAACTAGCCAAAACATTCTTTTATCTAATCAGTATAGATTTTGAAAAAAAAGTTCTACAACATTAGCTTGCTTCAATTTAGTTACTCATTACCTAAATAATAAATCAAATGTATATGGATCATTCTTGATATGAGCAAAGCATTCGACTATTTAGATCATAGAAGACTTTTAAATAGTTACAAAGCTATCTGGTAGATCGAAAGCAAACCGTTGAAATTAGTAAAATAAATAAGGTCAATAACAGCTATGCAAAAAAGATATATAAATCAGAGTATCTAATAAATAAACGCGGAGTTCCGCAAGGAAGTATTCTAGGGCCAGTTTTATTTATATGTGGCACTAATGACCTTCCTATAAGCACGGAAGAGAAATGTTTTCTTTTCGCTGATGATACTACATTAATAATAGAGGGTAAAAATAAATCAGTGGCAATGTGTTTGAAGATAAAATTAACAAAAATTTAAATCTTATAAATTTGCTTGATGAAAATAATTTACAAATGAATATTGACTAAAAAAAATGTATACAATTTATTCCATGTAATAAAAATCCTTTAAAATTAAATATTAGATATAACAATTTTAACGTTCAAGAAGAAGATTCGACAATTTTTTTAGGTATGTTACATATGTTATGTTATATATATGGAACAGGTTTGTAATATGCTGGATCCTTTTATATTTGCTTTAACGCAAATACAACTAAAAATTTCATTAGAAGCAGCGTTATTAGCTTGTTATGGATATGTTTCGTCAGTACTTTCATATGGTCTAAAAATATGGGGCAACTCTCCACAGATAAAAAGAGTTTTCATAATTCAAAAAAAGTGTATTAGACCCATGTGTAAAATAAAAAAAAATTGAAAGTTGCAAACCATATTTTATAAATTTAAAAATGTTAACTTTGCCTGCATGTACATTAAATTAGTCTGTATATTTGTAAAAGAACAGCCCACATATTTTCTAACAAATGCACAACAAGTAGGTAGAAACGCTCAAAATTTATTTGTACCCAAATGTAGATTAGCCATGCCTAAAAAAACGTATGTTATATGTGTATAAAAATATTCAATAAGCTTCCCACTGAAATAAAAATATTACCAGGGAATGCATTTAAAGCAACTTTAAATAAATGATAATTTGTATTTATTCTATAGATGAGTATTTACTTAAACTGAGTTTAAGTGATTCGATAATTATTGATATAATAATTATTATAAAATAGATAGAATAGATAATAGATTTGACAATATGACAATAGATTTGAAATGTTTTTGTTTAATTAAATTTAAATTAATGATATAGGGAAAATGAAAAATATTTTTATAAAATTATATGAATATAAGATAATAATGAAATAGTACAATCAAAATTTTAATAATAACTCCAAAATGAAATTATTGCATGTTGATGTTTACATTATAAAATTTAGTACTTAATTTTAAAATTATTGAAATTTGCATGCCATATGTGGTAGAAAAAAATAAATTGGCGGGAAATAATTAGTCAATTGTTTTTTTATCACCAAAATTCTACGTACGCAACGAACATCGAATTAAGTCGAAAAGATTTTAGAGCGATGATTTTTTATAATTTTAAAAGTTCTCTTTCTCCGCAAGACTGTGCCGCTCATCTTCCAAATGCTTTTGGGAGAGAAGCACCTTGTTTGAGCACCGTAAGGCGAAGGTTTGCTGAATTTGAGAGAGGTCGAGTTTCTTTATATGACGAATTTCGTGAAGGGCGGCCTTCAATTATTGCCCTCGACGAAAATAATGTGGCCACTGTTAAGCGCTTAATTGAAGAAAACCCCCGGATTACCTATGAGACAATTTGAGGACTATTAGGAATTGATATGAACCAAATTCAGAAAATTTTACACGAAGAATTGAAAGTTCGGTAATTTTGTAATCATTGGATAACTCATGAACTGAAGTACGATCACGGACATTCTAATGGTGTTTATGACATAGTCACAGGAGACCAAACGTGGATTTGTTGTTTTGAATCCGAATAAAATAGCAATCTTGTGAATGATTGTTTAAAAATGAGAACAGCTCAACAAAAGTGAGACACGCGAGAAACGTTAGTAAAAAAATGATTGCATTTTTTTACTAACGTTTCCATGATAACGCTTTTTCACAGACGGCCAACAGAAAAAAATCATTTTCAGCTTCAGAAAAAATATAACTCGTCACTCATCCTCCGCATAGCTCTGACCTAGCACCCTGTGATTTTTGTATTTTCCCCAAAATCAAAGATTTGATTATAGGTTTTACTTTTACCAACTCCGAAGTGGCAATGATAGCGTTCAATCAGCACGTAGAAAACATGCCTTCAGATCAATGGTCCTCCTATTTTAAAAAAATGGTTCGATCGCATGAAATAATGTTTAAAATGTAAAGGATATTTTTTGATAAGCAATAAACATTATATTTTAGTCGTAACATTAGCAATAAACATTATATTTTGGTTGTTTTTTTATGCTACGCAAAACTTATAGTATGACCTACGTAATCCGATAAAATATTACAATTATTATTAATGTGACTATTAATTTTAATTCCAAAGGTCAAAGACGTCGACTGAAGTGAAGCTTTTAGTAATATATTTGGGGTCGTCTCAAGTATATACTTCGAAGTAAAGCTGACACGAAATTGTGAATACGTCTTACCTCAAAAGAGGGGCTTAGAAGCTCGCTTAGTTTCCATTTAGTTAGCCTCAGGCAAGCCTGGGTTAGCTTCTTAATTACCCATCTAGAGTTGACCACTTCAAAGTAAGATATTCGAAATACAGAAATAGCTGAGATATTGAAATATAAGCCTTAACTGCTTCAATGTAAGAATTGTTATTGGTTGATCTATGTTAATACATTTTATCAATTACGTTTCCAAATAATATAATGTTAAGGGACAAAAAATCTACATGTTTTTTTATTACTAACAACTTCCTTGAGTTTTGGCGCCATCGAGAGAAAAGATGGTCGAAGTTTTTTCATAATTATTGAATTTCGTGTTAATATTGAGTGAAATTAGTCAATTTTGGTGGCATTTTGTACAATTTTGTTCAGTAAAAGTGCACAAATGAAATAATCATAAAGAAATTAGCGTATCGTATATTTTCTCATTGCTGCCAAATCTCGTTACATGAGCTTGTGTAAAAAGGCCACCGCTTTACCCAAGAGCCTGACATGACTTATTGACGACTTACGACTGATGACTAATTAAAATTAATTGAAATTGATATAAAATTTGATGCAAATTTCTACTTGACTAATGGCTAAATACTAACGCGAAGGCCAAAACTTAAAGAAAGAAAAAGAAGAAAGAACAACTTCCTTTAACTTTGACTTTTTAATAGATTTGATGCAGTAACTCAACGTCATCTCGACACTATGAAAGTCCTTTGAATTTGTAGAAACCACGAGGTTAGCAACACATCTGTGGTGATTTTGTTGCGCATTTACTAAATTAATTTTAAGTTATCGCTATATTCTTTCAACAAAAGCAATAAAAAGAGACAAAACAATTTTTGTGCTCTCAGATTAGTCTATATGACATTTTTACAGACGTTTATTCTATCACTCGGAAAATATTGATTAAAAACTTTACAATTTGACATATCTAACAAGTCGTAAATGTATCATTACTTTTGTTTTTGTTTCATTTGAAAAACAAACATGTACCTTAAATAAGTTTAGTTTTTGAACATCAGAAACAACACCATTAGACATTTAAAAAGTGGTACCAACTTATTATTTTAGTAGTCGAAATCTTCTGCTGTCAGTTTTGGAAATATGAGCACAACAACAGTATTTTTTATTATTATGTAATTACGTTTTTTTTTTTCTATGTAAAATACTCAATCAGAAACGCTAAGCAATACACTAGTGACGCTAGTTACTAGCCTTTACCATGAGTAGCAATAGTTTACGATTGGTAATTTACGAATCGAAATCCATCGCGCTTTTGCTCTGAAAATGAAGTTATCTTAGAAAAGAGTATAGATGTTATTCAAAGTTTTCATACAAATGTAGTATCGAGTAGAACGCTGTTCGTAGCTGACTGGCTAGGTTTGAAACCTATAGAAGTTTAAACTGGCCGGTTTAACCAAATTCATTTACATTTAATATCTATGTATGCTATTAAATGCACTTGTAAAAATATACATATTTTTTCAAAATTAAAATAATTATTTTTTACAAGTTTAAAATATTTGCAATCACAATGTGCTAGAATATGTTGGAATGCTTAACTCATTATGTAATTTAGTTTTAACACACTTTTTTTGCAAATAAATAATTTTCATTTTATTTCATATTCATGATAAGACCTCAGATAAGTTGGTCTCACAGTAGAAACGCTGCGCTCGCAGGAAGTTTCATATATTTGCACAGAAAATTACTATTTCGCTGCCAATAGAGCTACAACTGGTTATACTTCGAAATCCGCTTTAATTATTTAATTCACTTTTTTTTAATAATGGAAGGCAACAATTCCTAATGCTGAGCAGCATCAGCATTGTCAGCTGATAATGAAGATGCTGCTGCTTGGTAGGAAATGAATTGAATTCTTCAACGAAGCCCGGAACCTGGATGAGATTTTTTAAAAGTTTTAGTTTACCTGTTAAATTTAATAATCAAATTTTTAAGCGAAAATCGCAATAAACAAACTCAATCTAATAAACTTAATTCGAATTTAGCATACACACATATAAAGCGTTAATCGACCAATTTCAATAACCTATTCACAAGTACAAAGACAGACCTAAAAGAATTTTGTTGCTAAAATGTTATTATTAATTATTAAAGAATAACAATGGTTAGCTAGTTACTGACCTTTAATAACTATCTCTTAACTTAGATATGTTATTGAAATTGGTAGTATATCGACAAGAAACTAATAAAATTATATCATTTATATAAAAAAAAAATTAAACATTTCTCTTAATCGTATCACGCTTGAACGGAGGGGCTACAATTGGTCATTCTTTTTTTATTGTACTAGTTATTGTCAAGAGACATAACACATTAAAAAAAAGACAGGTTGCACTCCGGGAGTGCCGGCAGAAGTGAAAACTTGAATATTAACGTTGTCCATTTTTGATATTTTGGAATGGTTAGGGAATAATTTTGCTGGAATAGCTTCAATTATCAGTATAAAAGTACTATCATTATGCACAAATATTATTTTCATATCAATAACCTGCGCGACGTGTACGTCTACAAATAAATCTTATTTTTAAGATGGAACAAATACAGCAATTTCCGGCTAGTCTAATTTCCAAATAACTAATTCTACAAAAGATTTTTCTCCCTAACACAAAATACATCCAAATATTTACTTCCCACATCGTTACCCCGATGTTATTAAAGCATGTTAGTTATTTTCTCTTTGTTATTGCAAAGATAATAATTACAGCCTCCCAAGGCCCGAAGCAATCATTAGCATTTTTTGTTCGTGATCACAAAAGACATGTGTTTTTGTTTAGCCAACACCTTAATAACCTTAAGACAATCATATAAAAACATACGCGTACTGCATCAATCATTTTTTTTGAGACATCTCGAAGAAAATGGATTACGCTTTAAGCGAACATGACTTCTCTTAAAAAGTGTGTGGAAAATTGCTTTACGAGATTGACTTTATAGATTGTGTAATGGAAAAAGTTGGTAAGAAATGCATTTTCAGCCGACTTTCAAAAATGAGTATGCCATTTCAATGGTTTTGTGTGTTACCTCAAAGTTTTATAAAGTGTGAAAGTCACTACTTTTGATAATTTTTGTAAACAGGTTTTTTAGTTTAACCCCGGACGAAAAACCAAGTGCGTTATAAATTGTGTCTGTGTGTATGTGTGCCTGTCTTTCGTGTCAAAACTTTTGGACAGATTTCGATGCTTTTTTTTAAAAAAAGTTGATTTAATCGAGATGGTTTCCAGGTAAGACATGATGTAGTTAAATTATTTAAAGGTTTTGTAGGAGACTTTGTAATTTAAAGATCATAATGAAGTATCTCCTATGTGATTTAGCGGTTCGCTGTCGGACATGACTTATTTAGCTCCCGGTTTCGATCAACGGGTCAGACAACTAAAAAAATAAAATTTGTATTTTCACTTCTATAAAAAAAATTAACTTGCCGGTGATGAGATATGTGCGCGGTTGGCGATAGGCTTGCTACATATTACATTGTGAGCCTTAGTGTATTTGGCTTGTCGTAGTTGCCCTGGTTGTGTCTCTGCCTACATTTTCAGGGATTTGGGTATAAATATACTTACATACTTACATATTATTAGTTAACTGAATAAGTGGAGTAATTCGCAGTTACTCAATGTTTATTTTGTTTAGACAAAATGTTATTAAAATTACATACAACGAATAAGGAATCTATTATAGATTACTTATAGATTCCTTATTCGTAGGTTACTTAAGAAGAAGTTGATTCCAGATACACCTATAAAGATTACAGATCTTGGATAACTTGAGGCTGTAATTTTAAGCCACTTGCATTGTATTTTTCTTATTCCTGAATCGGAATATAACCATAATATAATCGGAATATAACCGGAATAAAAATATTATTATTATTATTTTTATCAGGGGATTTATTTTTTCTCAGCTTTGAGCTGGTTTTAACCATATTTACGGGCCGAAACCAAGTAAATATGGCGTGTGGTGTGTTAGTTGTGGGTGTATGTTGTGTGTGAGGGTGTGATTTCGTTTTCGTCTATTTGCATGAATTTTCGAACTATTCTACAAGTATTTAAAATGGCTGCTTTCTATAGAGTTATGTAGGTTGTGTCTTTTAGGTCCAGTAATTTAAGGCTATGGTGTAGGTGTTTCGGTATGACTCCTGTAGTAGATAAAACTATGGGAACTACGTAAACTTCATCTTGTCTCCAAATTCGGATAACTTCTTCTTTCAATTCTGCGTATTTGTTAATTTTTTCAGCAATGGTCTTCTGTGAGTTGTGTATATTTGGTACTGAGATATCTATGAGGTAAGTGGTTTTATTTAGTTTATCGGTGAGTGTTATGTACGGTCTGTTGTAGTGAATGGTTCTGTCAGTGAGTATGGCCCGATCATAATACATTTTGTGTGTGGCGTTTTCTAAAAAAATTTGTGGTTTGTAGTTGTAGTATGGTGTGTATGTGTTTTTTATGAGGTTGTGTTATTATTATTATTATTATTCTAAGGAGTTGTTGCAAGTCTCTACAACAAGACGTTACTCACTTCACTGAACGTAGTAGAATGATTTAGTAATAAACATTATTTACTAATAACTAAACTGTTTAGAGTTCGTCAGGGATAGACGAAAGGGTTCATGTTCCTAGACTTGGTACCACCGCCTTACCTATTCCTGCCGCCATAACGTGTTCCAGTTTGGAGGGTAAGGTAGCCGGTAAACCTACTTTTTCTCGAGGCCTAACATCCCGGCCTCAGGTGGGCAACGCAGCATTACCACCTTTGGTGTCTCTAGGCAGCGAGAATTTCTTATCATCAGGAAATCCGTCTGCTTGTTTGCCTTCCAATATCAAAATTGTTCACATACAGCATGAAGAGTTTATGCAGTCTTTCAAAAAATCTGAACTTTACTTACTATTACTTTATATGACTGTATAGCTATGAAATCGTATCATATTGTATCAGCCCTACATCGAAGCATACTTCATTTTTTTAAAGAAAAATTTAAATGTCTTTGTGTTTGAGTGACTAGATTATAAGTAAATAAAAAAACTACACAGACGACAAACAGGTATGGATATTTCAATTTTTGGATGTTTGGGTGGTTTCAATATTTCAGATTTATTATTATTATATTATTTAGCATGCGAATTGTATTACTATGTGAGCATATCTTATCAAAAAGCAATCGCTAAGTTTGTAGCCGCCTCTGTGTCCGAGACACGGCCGCAGAAATCTATGGTAGCGTCTTTTCATGAGATATGTTGATCTATGAACGCTTTATAAGTTTGCACAGATTATTATCGATTTTCGATATTTAAATTTAAATAAAACAGTCACGTTTTATCACAACAAGGCTTACTTTTTCCAAAGTACAGTTAATGTAACAAACAAGTAAAAATTCCTCAATAATTCAACCAATTCATGCAAAATTACATTTTCAAAACAGGAGTAATTTGGATAATGATAAAGCAATGCAAAATGCAACTCATAGCCTTGAATAAATAATGTTCCGAGCTAATTATCATAAAAGTGGTTTCGCTTCGTGCGCCCATTACCGAATAGCTGTCATTACGGATGGTACGCGATAAGTTTGAGCACGCCACCCACAGCGCATGCTCTATAAGTAAACAGGAATCATACTGCTAATATATTCGATCAATATGGACAACTAGATTATGATTCATAAAAAGACGTCTATTTTTTATTCCAAGCAATAAAGAAAAAAAACAAGTTTGCACGTTGTTTTATCCATTTCGACTTACAATACAAAATTAGAAATTACTAATTTGAAAGCTCCGGATTTTTTATACTGCAATTTAGCATAATAATATGTCATCTGATAAAATCTGAATAGCAGTTTTTAAATAAATAAAATCACACAAAACTTCATGATTACAACGGAAGTAATGTGTATGCAACTCATACAACTGTGAATAAATAATATTCCGAGCTATTCCGAGCGATGAGAATTATCTCGTATAAGTAATTTTCATTTGTTATTAACCGAATAACTCTTCTATACTTATATTTAAACATACCACCGACATCATATCAACTCTATATGTATGTGTGTAGATTCTTTTTAATAGCGTCAAAATCGCTTCCACTGTCATAAGCACGTTTTTTAAGCATTTTCTGACTGAGCATAGTCACTATACCGCTTTGCTATCGTGCGGTTGTTGACACTTTTCTATTCCAGTGGTAATGACAATGGTACTAGATAATTTTAGATGATTTCTAGATATATATTTTAGAAGACTTAGGTGAACGGCTAGATTAAAAGACAACATAACTAAAAAGTTTAACGATTCATAGAAACTCCTTTTAAATTATGCAATCCATTAATGTTTTACAATAAATAAATACAAAAATATCTAAATTTATAATAATAATAATACGAAAATCTACTAAACCACTAAACGCAAAATAATAATAACTATATACTCATATTTGTTCATGACAGTCCGGGTTCTTTGAAGTATAGGCTACCTGCATGTTAAGCATTTGGTCCTGAAAGAGCTAGTTTTCAAATACAGGTCGCTTTTTCAGTATGCCTCATAATTAAATTCTGAAATCGTGTGACGATTTCGAAAAACAGTACCACGCGTTTATATTTAATTAAACTCTTTATCTGCTTGAAATTATTATAGATCAAAGGGAAACAGGAACATACTCCTAAAACATTATTGCAACAAGCTGGTTCTTATCTGATAACCTGTGAATACATATTAGCACTAATTGATAGTTAATTAAGCATTTTATCTACTACTTAACCGTTCTTTAGATAGCTAAACTTAATAGTAGAGATTAATATTTAAAGTAACCATTTAAAGCCGCTTGAAGTTGTTGAATGCTTTATGACTACTTCCATTGGAGGTAATTATTATTTATATGAAACTATTCTTAATTTCAATAATTTAATTTACATATAATTACATTTAAACCAATTTTCTAATGATGCTACCATTTGAATACACTTCCGTAAAAATAAGGAATTAGTTTTCCTTTAGAAAGGCTGTTATTTTGGAACGAAGTTCCTTATTGCGCGTTGTGAAAGGAGGCTAGGCGGAAAAAATTCTTACGAAAAAGTTGTCACGACATTTTTTGCTATAGTAAGCTATTGTAATTTCCCCTGGGATTCTGGCTAGTGCAGACGTGTTTTTGATAAATTACAGTCAAATAAATCTTGTAAAAATATTAAATTGCTGTAATTAAATAGTGTTAAAAATTAGGATATCATAAGAGTTGGTGAAGCATAACTAATAACAGTGAACGTCGAAACGTGAATCGCGAGAGATCTGTCATAACTGGACGGAAAGTAATTTTGTAGTCCTAATTTTGTAGTGCAAGTCCTCGATAGCAGCTTAATTAAATTGACCATCGTCACATTGCCCGGCCTAAAACTTTTTTATTTACTAGCTCCCTGGTACTTATTTCTGTGGACTGATTTAAAATGCCGCGTACGCCACCGTCCACGCCAGCACGCCCAGTTGAAATTACAGATATATATTTTTTTCATGTTTCTCTGTCTGTCTCTCTCTATAAGAGTGAGAGATAGAAATTACTAGAGATTGATAGAGATTGAGAGGGGGGGGGGGGAGATAGAACTTCGTTTCATCCGGGTGTCCCTTGACACCTTTCAACTTTTTTTTTTATTTAATTTTTGCCCCACAAATTCTCCCAAAAGTTATTATTTTTCAATACCACAAATTAGTGCATTACAAATGAAATTTGTTTGAAACTTCTGTGTCTATAAACAAATTACACAAAGAATTTAGGAAAGTTAAAATTTCGATAAAAAAATAGTAGTAACAACCTTTATAAAGTTAAATTTTTCGAAATGTTATAAAATTATGCCACTGCCATTTTGTTTGTCCCACAATTCACCTGACACCCTGCAAATATATCTGGTATACTGTTTTCAAGAAATATACGTCGCCAATAGACACTACATGTAGCAATATTAACTTAGGTAATATTAACCAAAATTTGGCATGTCTAGCATCTCTCATAAGTTAATGGTAAGTTTATCTACCCTTAGACCGAAACATAACAATGGTGAAAGCTGACGCTGTGATAAAAGGAGTAAGCATAGCGATGGTAGCAATCCTGGTAAGTCGTCATAGAACTTTTGCACCTAGGTACAACACTTACATACTTTTGAATTATCTGAGTATGGTTACTATTGCAGTTTTGCTCTGTAGTAAATCACTATACTATTAAATATATTCTGGTATCTATTTACGTATTTCTAAGTATTAGTATCGTTGACTAACACCCATGACACAAGCCTATTATTTTGGTTACTTTGGTAACTTGTCCAGTGAAATTTATTTATTACTAGCTGACCTGGCAGAAGTTGTTCTGCTGTATTTTTAATGTAATTTTAATAAAAAAAATTGCAGAGAGTCACCCTTATCATTTAGGAGTATGAAAAATAGATGTTGGCCGATTCTCAGACCTACTTAATATGCTCACAAAGTTTCATGAAAATCGGTCAAGCCGTTTCGGAGGAGTACGGGAACGAACATTGTGACACGAGAATTTTATATACAAGATTTATTTATACTATGGAATATACTTGTATCGAAAAGTGCTAAAAAAATATGCGTACAGTATATTTTATGCTGAGAATATTTATAGTTGCTATTAATATATTGTAATAAACTTGTGGTTTTGGAGAACAAAGTTTTCTAGTATAGGTTTATTAAAATGAGACCTATTATATGTGATAAATATCAAACGGGTCTTCTGATCATAAGAGAGAACTGTGACCTGAATTTAGATGTTACATGTGCGTCCCTGTCAAATATGATAAAACGATAAAAACGAAATCGGTTAGGTTTAGGATAGGTTTAGGTTTAGGTTATTTCTTAGTCGAATCAATTATAAATTATGAAAGCTAGTATATGTTACGATTTATCTGAATTGCGCTGCAAGAGGTTGTTGAGGGTAGATAGAAAAAGCAAAACCGAATAAAACAGTCCATGCCATCGCTAGCAACCGCGCGGCAACCTGGCTACCTTCTTAACAATATCTACAAGATAAAAACGAATGTTTACATTAAAGGGAAAATAACATTGTGTACATGTTATTGAAATGAAAACCTTTTCCTCAAAATAGTGAAAACTGCTACAGTTTTATAAACGTATAC
>NJDC01008117.1:0-17313 GCA_002245475.1 Calephelis virginiensis | reverse complement strand
ATTTGATACTTTCTAATAATGAGTAGTTTGATTGGTTAATGGACCAGTGGCTATCAATCTCTGCAATTTGTAATGTAATTTGGACCGCCTCGTTGGTTTAGTGGCTAGCGTACACGCCTAGCTACACTAACCAACCGCGAGGCTCGGGTTCGATTCCCGATGGGGCATTTGTGTGATAAACATTTAGGTGTCTACTTTTTATTTTATTTTAGTTTATTAAATTTTTCTGATATCTATTTAAGTATTTCTATGTATCAGAAACGTTAACTAACACCCATTACACAAGCATAATATAATTTGCTTACTTTGGGGTTAGATTCATTTTTTGTAACTTGTTCTGAAAATATTTACTTAATATTTACTTTACTTATTTGTTATACTTTTTATTTAAGATTGTAATTTGATTTTTTTTTCTATATAATAATGATATTATTAGTATTAAAAGAAGAAAAACCCGCTGAATTCTATTTCGGTGGGTCTTAGTTCATGTTTCGATTCCGATCCGGTGGATGTTTAAAAAAAGTATCGACGCGTACAAGTACCGCTTGTATGGTCATATAATTATTTTTTCTGATTCTGATTCTGAGTGGAAAACGCCTATTCGCTGTGCCGTACTTGGCAGCTATCGCCAATCACCCTTTTTTAATTTATTCGTCGACTCTTCTAAACAAAATTACATTTCAATAATAAAATTGAATTTAAATCTTACCTAAATTACATCTCGTTCTCGTGTCATGGTGTGCGTGATTGAACTCCTCCGAAACGGCTTGACCGATTCTCATGAAACTTTGTGAGCATGTTGAATAGGTCTGAGAATCGGCCAACATCTATTTTTTATAACCCTAAGTGATAAGGGTGAATCACAGGAAAAGAAAATTAGTAGAAAGTCTGCCGGGTCAGCTAGTATAAATCCAAATAAAATCCAAATAAATATAGTACAACTAGCTGGCCGAGATAACTTCGTATCGCTTGAAGTTAATGCTTTGATAGTAGCGCAGTCTGCCGGACCCAATGTAAAACATTCCAAAATCAACGACTACTTACGAATAAAAACGTAAATAAAAAAAACCCTTTTCAGTTGACCAAATTGTGAATCTAAAGTATTCTCGAATCCCCTTGAATATACACAAAAAATATCATCAAAATCGTTCCAGTCGTTTAGGAGGAGTTCAGTGACAAACACAAGAACACAAGAATTATATAATATATAAAGATATAAATCTTGGATTTATCCAATTCGTATAACTTTCCTATAATAAGGCTTATGGCTGTACTTATGCTAGGTTTTGAAATAATGCGGATTCTAAGTGGCCCTGTAACTCGTACCTGGAAAAGATTGATTGGATTTGGAATTCGTTGATATTTTTTTTTAATTATGTTTAACGTTTAATGTATCTTCAAATCTATATCTTCGAAGAGACACTAAAGGCACAACCAGGGCACCCACGACTAGCCGAAGACGCAAAGTCCCACAATGTGATAGGTGGCAAGCCTATCGTCAACCGGGCATTTATTTAGTTCCGGGCAACGTTATCCCTATTAGAAAATTGAAAATACGCGTTTTCTATTTTTTTATTGCCCGAAGATTACCTCAAGAAATTAAGTACGACGCCGGACTACTAGACCACAGAGGCGAGATTTAGCATTTAAATAAATTGAAATACCTAAAACTGCAATGTAAATATATATTTTTTTTAAAACGCATAGCTTTATCGTTACAAAGCCATGCATTTTATGCTGGGATACCTTAGCAACCGGTGATACAAAACACTAAAATAAAAGAAAAACAATAAACCCAACAAACCCTGCATGTAATGTAGCTAAAAACCATCTCAGTGACATCAGTCTTCAAACAACAAAATCCGCATCAAAATCTGTCCATCCATTCAAAAGTTATAATGCCACAAATAGACACACACAAACACGTCTAACATATAACACCACTCTTCCATCCCGAGTTGAAAAATCGTCGCGATATTCCACCCCAAAGATAACCACGTCTTAAGCGATAATTGTCAGGATTCTAGTAAATCTCTCCTTCTTGAGAAAAATGTTTGATAGATAGGGTTCAGGCATTTCCATCCAACGCGATACACACATCAGGGTTATCACAAAACAAGTCACGTAATAAATGAGAATATTCGGTTGAGCCTCTAACTTATTTATCATTCTACTCAGACATACACCCTATGAATTTTATACAAGATTGAACGATTACTAAGTAAAATTGATGAAAAGAATGATGTCAGTCTTGATTGACCGTCTTGTGAAAGGGTTACATACAGGTTTGCATTTTAAGTGGAAAAGGAAAATGCTAAGATGTTAAAAGATAGTAACACAAGGTGATAGTGAGACACAATAAGTACCTATATTCGCTATAGATATTAAACGTTTGTTCTTTTTGTTCTCTATCTTATTATTATTTAGAGACTGCAGTTGCCTCTATGATCTAGCGGTCCAGGTGTTGGACTTGACTGCATGAGGTCCCAGGTTCGATTCCCAGGTCGGGCAACAAAAAGCAAATTTTCCAATCTTATATATAAAATTCTCGTGTCACAATATTCGTTCCCGTACTATTCCGAAAGGGCTTGACCGATTCTCATGAAATTTTGTAATCATATTGAGTAGGTCTGAGAATCGGCCAACATCTATTTTTCATACCCCTAAGTGATAAGGGTGACTCACCCCAATTTTTTTATTAAAATCACATTAAAAATACAGCAGAACAACGTCTGCCGGGTCAGCTAGTTTTCTAATAAAAAACGTTACTCGGGATTGGATATGTGCCCGGCTGGCGATAGGCTTGCCACCTATCACTTTGTGGGACTTAGGTCTTCAGCTAGTCGTGGATGCCCTAGTTGTGCCTTTAGTGTCTCTTCGAGGATATAGATTTGAAGATACATTAAACGTTAAACATAATTTTAAAAAAATATCAACGGATTCCAAATCCAATCAATCTTTTCCAGGTACGAGTTACAGGGCCACTTACAATCCAAATTATTTCAAAACCTAGCATAATAACCCTGCACAAGCAAGTACAGTGCTTACCACTTCCTGGATACGGGCGTGAAGATATTTTTTCAAGTTTTTTTTTTTCAAGTTGGCTGAGTTAGCGTAAACACCTAACTCCATTAACCATACGGATTCAATTCCGAACATGGGCGTTATTGTATCAAATATATTATATATGTCTGTAATATAATATGAGTCTTTATTAAATTTATAGCAGTATATTTTTGAAGTGAAAACTTCTTTTTCGGCGTTGCGCACCTTTTTTTTTGGAATGGGTAAAAACTTTTAAACTAACGTCAGGAGACGTGACCTGAAATTTCCTAAGACGAAAATTCGTAAGACGGCACAGGGCGCTTGCGCGAATGTTCGTGTTGTCATGTTTGTGTACGATAGCGTAATAAATGAATACTGTATTCTACCACATAAATGATAGTACTTTCATACTGATAATTAAAGCGATTCGTGCAAAATTATTCCCTAACCATTCCAAAATCACAAAAATGCACAACGTTAATATTCAAATATTCACTTCTGCCGGCACTCCTGGAGTGCAAACCATCGTTTTTTTTTCACCCAGTAATTGTCCAGATCCGCTTAGTTTAATAGACCATCTGACGCTCTGCCAGGGAGCCCGTAAGAAGCGAGCACAGGTTGAGTAAGACTATACGTAATTACTTAAGAACACTAGTGATAGAGTACTGTGCAGCCACTTGTTCGGATAGGAATTCACCACCGACCTCCTCTTTCCTATTCCTGCCGCCATGACGCTCTCACTATCGGTCCGGAGGGTATGGTCACAGGTAGTCTTGCACAATAGGCCTTATATCTATTCCAATAGAGTCACAAGACAGCGACGCACCTCTAACATATATGGTGGCTATAGACCACCGTTATCTTTTACTATAAGAAGAGCCGTGTCTTTCAATCGGAGACATCTCAAAAAAAATTGGTTACTTTTGCGTTAGATCACAATATGGCCGCACGCACTGACAGCAATTATGTTTTCATAAATCATTAAGTCGACATGTTCTATACAAAACTTTGTCTTGAAGTTATATTTAATGTTAATTAACTGCACTAATTGCGGCCGTAAGAGTAATTTTTATTATTTGTAACTTCAAATAGAAAATAATGTTTGTTATCGAGTATTAGTGCGTAACAAGAAGTGGAACAAAATGATGTGATTGGTGGGGCACGCGTGATAGAGCAACGAGAAATATGTTCGACCCTCTGACCAACGAGATGAAACAGCCGAAACATTGATTTGACAAAACTCTACGTGCGCATACTAGCCATATTGCCTCTAATTTATCATTCATCTCACAGCTTCACATGAATTTTATAGGAGATTGAACGAAAAGTAAAATTGATGAAACCACTATTGATTGACGTCATCCTGATTGAACAATATAAGTGTACTCCTCGCTTCTTGGATTAATATGTCTGATCCCATTTTGCTGTAACATCATTTATTTTATGTTTGAAATATTATATGAGATTGACCAAATACTTTGGTCATACTGAAAGTTTCAGGATTGTTATACATAAAACTACACAAGATGTTTGTGATTAATTTAATACTTTTCAAAATATATACCTTCACTTTTTACTAATATTCCCTGGAAACATTGTATGTACACTTGTCCAGTGTATAATAGGGACCTTTTCAACGGTTTCTTGGATTACATTCACTGCCGCTTGTAGGCTTGTGGGCTGGCTGTGGATTCTGATAACTAAGATAATATAATATTTTTGTGATTAATTCAATACTTTTCAAAGTATATACCTTCACTATTTACTAATTTTTCTATTCCTTGCAACCATTTTATGTCAACTTTTCCAGTGTTTAATAAGGCTTTTTCAACGGCTTCTTGGAATAATTTCACTACTGCTTGTGGGCTTGAGAATCGTAAACCTAAAGTTTATGTTTTATTTTAGGAAAAAAAAATCACATGATACTAGGTCCAGAATGTACGGCGGATGTTTCATAAATTCCATACCTATTTGAAGCCTTCAAATACACTCTCGCACTCTTAGCGGAAAGTACGGATGCGTTGTCGTGGTAAAGGATGGCATGGTTGCGAGGACGCTTTTCGGGATATTTTTTTAAGATACTAGTCAAGCAATTTACAGTTATTATTATATATATTCTTTGATTTTCAAACGACATACATAAGGTCCAGCTTTTCTGAAGAAAGACAAAACGATATTTTTACCAGTGCTCCTACTCTTCCTTTTTAATTGGCACTTTTTATTTGGCTACTTTAATTGGCAACTCTTCAAAAGGAAAAACCCATTCTCTTGACTGGCTTCTTTTTCGGTTCGAAAGAACTCAACCCAGTTGCGTTACCTGTCACAATGTCATAGACAGCCAATGTATCTCCTTCATCAAACTATTCAGTAATTTTTCAGCACCACTCTACAGCTGTCTTTGGTCTTCCGTTAAATCATGTGATATCCATCAAGTGCCAAACTCCCGAATCTTCAGATGCTCATGCAAAATGTTTTTGACTTAAAAAAATTGCACTTGACTCATTCTAATGCCCAATTTAATTGAAATTTTCTGACAAGTATATTTTTTGTCAGTCATAATCAGTTATCGTACAGTATTGATATTAGATATGGTACTCGCAGTCGTTGGCCGACCTTTGCGTTCAACATCATGGAGATGGTATCGTCCGCATCTAAATTATTTAAACCTATACACAGAGCTACGAGATGGTGCTTCAATAACAAATGCCGGTTAAAGTCTCTGGCAACTCTCTTGTTAACTTAAGCCGCAGCGAGAATCCTAAAAATCATGGACAGAAAATTTTCGCGATTTAATTTCATCATAATAAACTCATAATTAGCTGAATCCCGCCAAATTGGAAAACAGATGACAGTCTCGAAAATTAAAAAGTAATATTATGAGTTCCATTTTCAAATACTGTTATTATTTTCTTGTTTTATTTATTGTAGCCAGTTCCAAAACGTTTTTTATGAGTCACTTATAACCTGATGTTATACTAGCTATCTACCTATCACTTTTTATTTTGTATTGTTTTATCTCTATCTTAGGTTAGCTGTAAGATATCTCTTGTTAGAGATAAGCTCGCCTTTTGTACAGTATTTATATTTGTATTTATTCGTTGTCGATTTTCTATCACGTGTACAATAAAGCGTAAAATAAATAAATAGCTACTTGACTACGTCGGAATAGAACAGTTTCGGTTTTCATACAAAATTACAAGATTTTCGGAAAAAAAAGCAGCCTATGTTTTGAACTCGGATCTTTAGCTGTATGCGCGGTTTAGCCTTGAAAGGGTAACAGACAGACAGCCAGACAGAGAGAAACATAGACTTTCACATCTGTGTTCGTTTTATATGAGATATGGAAATAAATGAGATGTATATTAGATAGGAGGATCTTTTTGGAGGATAGGAGTAAGTCATTACAAAATAATCAAACTGATTTGGACCTAGTGACTATCTAATATTATTAACATTGAATATACCTAATTGTACCTAACTTGACTAATGTTAAATACTATGAAGAATTTATTGTCGACATTGTTACTATGTTATAATTAATGAAACTATGTAATTTGTATTTTAATGTGAATGTGAATTTGCACGCCTAATGGACTTAGATAAGAGCACCTAATATTTATATTGGTAAACACAATTGTAACCTTATCTGCAAATAAAGATGAATTGAATTGAATTGATATAAGAAGCTTACTGGTACAACAATTGAGCCGAATTGGTAAGTCATACTATAACATAAGTGCTTGCCTTAGCTGTGTTCTATTAACAAAATGAACATAATATCTAAGAATTCAGTTGTCACCGACCGCCATATTGGCCAAGGAGTTAGCGTCCAAGCCTAACTCCACCACGAACAGTGAGCCACGGATTCATTTCACAACGAAGGCAGGTAAATTAAATTTGTTCCGGTGCCTAATTCAGTGTTTCTGTGTTTGGTATTTGTTTTACCCACAAAACCATCACATAATTAGGTTATTTTGGGGTCAAATTCAATTTGTGTAAGTAGTTTAGGAATATTTATTTATTATCGCCTTTGTGGTCTAGCGGTCCGGGTGTTGGACTTGACTGCATGAGGTCCCGGGTTCGAATCCCGGGTCGGCCAACAAAAAGAAAATTGGATTTTTCCAATTTTCTAATAAAAAAAATGTTGGTCGGGATTGTAAATGTGCCCGGTTGGCGATTGGCTTGCCACCTATCACATTGTGGGACTAAATGTCTTCGGCTAGTCGTGGGTGCCTTGGTTGTACCTCTGCCTACCTCTTCGGGGATATGGGCGTGAAGATACTTTTTTTTTTAATTTTTTTTCAGGAAATTTGTTTGCTTTCCAATGTCATAAAAATAAAAACTAAACTTGTGGTTTCTTTACACATTAATACAACATACAGCAAAAATAAATTCAAGTCGATTTTTTAGCGTTCAAATTAATTTAGGTAAAGACTTGCATAGAAACTTTTCTCTGCAATCGGATAAGTTACTGCAGTCCTTTTGCTCGGAGTCGAAGCTCGTTCAATTAAAATTGCAATTAATTGCTCAGCTCTGAGCACTGACAGCTCAACGGGAACATCATTCACTTAAGCGTTTATGCGAACCTACTTGACAGTTGAGGTATGGTCTTCATTTCTTATAAGTTCTTTGTTTTAGTTCTGTCATCGATACTTTAAGGCAGTTTATTTTGTAAAGAAAGACCAGTAGATGAATTTCTTGATGGCAATAAAAACACACTAGATGTAACACAAAAATTGTTAGCAGTATTTTGTAATTACAGCCACAGTTAGATTCAAAAGACATTATTTAAACAAGTGTATGTAACACAGTCTTCTTCTAGATTCTTAGAATCTTCTAGATTTTGTAGAACACCAAGTACCTACGTACTTGGTGTTCTACAAAATCTAGAAGATTTGGTTTAAAATCAAATTTACTAGGTGGTAGAGTTTAGCAGCGACTCGCCCGGACTGGTACCTATTCCTGCCGCCATAACGTCATGACGTGTTCCCGTTCGGAGGGTAAAGTAGCCGGTAAACTTATTTTTGCTAGAGGCCTAACATCCCGGCCTCTGGTTGACAACGCACCTTTACCACCTTTGGTGTCTCTAGGAGGCGGAATTTTCTTACCATCAGGAAATCCGTCTGCTTGTTTGCCTTCCAATATTAAAAAAAAAATTAGCTCAAAGTTAGTAGGCTTATACTTTCGTTTTTATTAAGTTTAACATAAATAAATAAAACTAGCTGATTACCTGCGACTTTGTACTTGTAAAATAAATTTCAATACAAATTTTCATCTCCTCTAATAAGTCATAAGCTGCAGATTTTTGAAAATAATTAGCCTATGTTTGAACTTGGGTCTTTACCTGATGCTTATCAAATTCCATCACAATCGTTTTTGCAGTTTAGCCACGAAAAACCAACGATAAATAGACAGACTTTCGCATTTACAATATTAGTATGGAATATGTAGGTGGTTATTCCTGTACTAGAATTTTAGATTCTATGTAATGTAGAGGGAGAATCAGAGCTCCATATACAAAACAAAAACTCTTTCAGTTGTCAACTTTGGTTAAAAATAGTTAGAGGAACTATCCGCGATGCTACTAGTATGCCAATCGAAAGGAAAGTGGCTACTGGCAAGTGGCAATCCAATGCCATAATAATTATCCAAACCGACAGAAGTACCGGTAGAGATTACATTATTAGCATATTAGGATTATATTTTTTTTTCATGGAAGGCAAACAAGCAGACGGATTTCCTGATAGTAAGAAATTTCCGCCTCCTAGAGACACCAAAGGTGGTAAAGGTGCGTTGTCAACCAGAGGCCGGGATGTTAGGCCTCTAGAAAAAATAAGTTTACCGGCTACTTTACCCTCCGAACGGGAACACGTCATGACGTTATGGCGGCAGGAATAGGTACCAGTCCGGGCGAGTCGCTGCGAAACTCTACCACCTAGTCAGATGTCACGGTGTTAGTGACGGCAAGCCTATGCTCACCTTTTACGAGCTGCCTGGCACAGGAAGGCAGATGGTCGATTCTACAAAGGAGTCCGGACCAACACGGGGAAAAGCAAGTAAAGCAGTTATTGTCAACGTCAAACTGTATTATTGAGAGAAACTAAAATTGAGAAGTCAAATGGTTTGTGGTAACTTAAAAGAAACTTATTCATAATTATTTAAGTGAAATCGCCAATTTTTTTAACATTAGGTCGATTTTTTCCCAAAATGTCTTTACTTCAGATTCCAGAATGACATTGACAGATAGCCATTGTTTTCGCTAAACAAACAATATATTTTAACATATGCCGATTCTAATAAATTGACCTGTCAGAGTGCGAAACATTGACAAATGAATTTACAAAGGGTAATTTTAAAAAAAGAAGCCAAATTCAGATTTGGCATTGACGAATTACGTATCACTTTTAGTAATGTTTCCAAAATACCCACATTAACAAACGACCGTGGATTTTTTTTAGATTTTCGACGAATTAACGATTTCGTAAAAATCGTAAAGCTCTTTACGGTACATATATATACATTTTTCGCCGTTTTGGTCCGGGCTCATTTGCAGAATAGACCATCTGCCTTCCTATCAAGCAGCTCGTAAAAGGCGTGGTAGAGTTTCGCGGCGACTCGTCTGGATTGGCGCCACCGTCTTATCTAATCCTGTCACCATAACGTCAGCACTAGCCGTTCAACGAACAAGCTTCTGAACTCTTATATAAAATACAAATATGGCTCTCCTGATAAGAGATAACCGTGGCCTGCAAACATAATAAATGTAATAGGTGCGTCATTATTCTGTGGCCGTGATGTTAAGGATATTGTGCCGTCTTGTGTCGCCGTCGTCTAAAGTCTGGCCGTTGACGTGGTCCGGTTCGGAAGATAAGGTAGCCTGTACATTTGCTTTTGCTCGAGGCCTTACATCCCGGCCTCAAGTTGGCAACGCACTTTGGTGTGTCGAGGCGGCGTGAATCTGTTACCATCGTCAAATCCGTCTGCGTGTTTGCATTTTGATATCATAAAAAAACCTACTAAGTTTCAACTGTGTAATTTCAAAAGTTTTAAAACAAAGGAGCTGTTAAAGGGAATGATTTACAGTTAGACAAGTCGAATTATAAGGGTTTCGCTTTACACCATTCGGTCACTTAACCCTAAAAAACTACAGGATCAATTTGAAACAAATGGTCGGAATAATTAAATAGTAAATTTATTTTGTTACCGTATTGTCGCTTGTTGCAACGCATTTATAAACTGTCCGCCTCACTAGTTATCTGTTATCTTTATTACGCTCCGTTAAAAAGAAGTTAATTGAAGCCATATGTTCCTAACCATCGGTATCGTTTCAACGTTCACACACATGGGATACAAATATTTTTGTCATCAAGACGTCCCATTTATCACATTAAGATACACTCAGCTATTAAATAACAGTAGGAAACAAAATTCATTTACTGTTATAGTCTAACAGATGAAAACCAAAAAGATTAACATTTTTAGAAGCGTTAACAGACAAATATATTACAAATTTTATTTACAGAACTTTTTCAAATAACGTTTTAAAATAAATTAAGATGGATTTCCTTATGGCGAAAAATATATATCTATACAATAAGGTTAACCCTGCGTTGGTTCGGGTCTGATAAGTAGAATAAACTATTTGTCTCTTTATTAGGCAGCTCGTGATAGGCAAGCACTGGTTAAAATATAGGTCAGTACCACCAAGACCACTGGTGATAGAATGTTGTGCAGCAACTTGCCCGTATAAGCCTCCACCGCCTTATCTATTCCTGCCACCTGATTCATTCATGACCCGTAATGTCCTATACATTATCAAAAAGATAACGGGTGATAAAATGCTGTACAGTATATTTGTCTAACCAAGAATCCTATGTCTTATCTATTCTTGTCGCCTTAATGACCGTGTCATATTTCGGTCGGTATGGTAGCGGGTAGACTTAACATTCCGCCCATGTCATAGTCTACTAGCGTTTTCCGCGTGGTTAATTGTCCCACAGGATCGTTTTTTCGGGATAAAAACTATCCTATGTGTTAATAAAAGTAACCCTCTATGTTTGTGACAAATTTCATAAAAATCGGTTCAGCAGTTTCTTCATGAAAGAATAACAAACAAACAAACTTTCGCTTTTATAATATTAATAACATAGTCCACATTATTTTCTTGCCACCAGAAGGGCAGTGTGCTCGTTTGCTGACCTACCATTAAAAATTCAATGGTACAATGCCAATCTGACGTTGATTTAAAGTCTCTAAAGATAGCGTCTTATGTTAATCTCTGCGGTCTAGCGGTTCAGGTGTTAGACTTGACTGCATAAGGTCCCGGGTCCGAATCCCTCGTCGGGCAACAAAAAGAAAAGTTGGTTTTTCAAATTTTCTAACAAAAAAAATGTTCCTCGGGATTGGATATGTCCCGGTTGGCGATAGGCTTGCCACCTATCACATTGTGGGACTTAATGTCTTCGGCTACTCGTGGGTGCCCTGGTTGTGCCTCTGCCTACGAATTCGGGGCTATGGGCGTGAAGATACTTTTTTTTTTAAGTTTACTAGATACTGACTGGAATACAACAAGGATGACAAATGAAGCTATGATTACATACAAAAGTAAGGCGGTTGTATGAATCCTAGGGAAATTCCTATCCTATCATCTAGTCCTATTCATGGTCTCTTACATAATGAAGACCGTCTTTTACAAGCTGCTTTGTAGGTAATTTAAATACAAAATTTACTCTCTATAATAAACACGGGTTAAATTAGATATGCTTTCGTACTCCAAAAAATAAAATGGCTTCCGTGTAGTATATTTTAGGATAATGTTCTCCAAAAAGAAGAGTTGTTAATTTTTTATCGTCGAAATTTATAGCCGAAGTGAAGGAAGTTCGAAGTGTAAAGGAAATTGAAATAAATCTACCACAGATGCTTCAAGTCATTCACAGCCCATAAAAAGTACAGTGTGAAAGGGTTATAAAAGTTAAACACCCTAAAAACAAAAATAGGATTGGATGTCAGTGTCGGTCCTGAAACCGCATTCGGAAATATTTTTTTTAATGTGACAGCAGGCCTAGCATGCGCCCATAGGCGCCCAATTGCATTCCTGCCAGGCAGCTCGTAAAAGGCGAGCATAGGCTTACTGTCACTAACACCGTGACATCTGACTAGGTGGTAGAGTTTCGCAGCGACTCACCCTGATTGCTATCACCGCCTTACCTATTCCTGCAGCTATAACGTCATGACGCGTTCCGGTTAGATAACCGGTAAACTTACTTTTGCTCGAGGCCTAACATCCCGGCCTCAGGACCATTACCATCTTTGGTGTCTCTAGGCGGCGTGAATATTATACCATCAGGAAATCCGTCTGCTTGTTTGACTTTCAATATCATAAACAAATGTTATAGTAGGAGATAATGTCTCAAATTATATACGAGTATTTATACACGCCAAAGTCCATTGGTTTGGTTATTTAAAAGTAGAGCATATTCAATATGACTAATATTGTTTCCGAATTTTGACGAAAAAGCGTATTCTTCTGTATGGTGTCTCCACACATGGCTATTCGTATAGCTATTCGATGTTTGTTGTACTTGCCAAAATATTGAACATATGGAGGTGAAAAATATACCTAAAAGTAAATTTGCTGTACCAAATGGGAGAGAATGTAACTACCTTTATAGTAATTCATATGCATTAGACGTGCAGCTTGTGTGCGCTAGCCTTGTGTGGCCAGTATTTTATTTGTGTGTTTGCTTAGTGTTTAATATGATTTGAAAAACTGACAGATTTTATATTATATAAATATTTTAAAACAAAAAAAATTTCAAACTACAGTGGATACCTTCACACATTGGAATAAGTGGTAATGAAGAGGCAGATAAAAATTCAAAACTAGCAACAACAGAGGGCATATTGATTAATTTTGCGCCTGATTTTAATGAATATTTCACAAAATTTTAAAAAATATGTTTTAATAACTGGAAACTTCATTTTAATAACAGATGTAAAGAAAAAGGTGTTTGGTACAAAAGTATACAAGGGGAACTTCCTTCCTCCCTTTGGTTTAATACTGGTGTCCATAGAAATTATTTTAAGTTAGCAATAAGACTACGTTCTGGACATTATCCATCTGCAAATTTTGCATACCTAATGAAAAAAAAGATTCACCTAATTGTGAACTTTGTAATAAGATAGAAGATGTGCAACATTTTCTGATGGAATGTGGTCGGAACAAAAATGAAAGAACATTACTGGTGCAAGAATTTCAGTTAAACGAAAACAGTGTAGGTTTAGTGCAGGAAATTTTGTCAAGTCCAAACACAGAATTGGCAAAAAAAATTTTGTCAACTAGCTAACGACATTGGTTAGCTAGTTGACAAAATTTAGGTATAGTATAATTATTATTAAGTATTTAATTTTTATATTTTTACATTATTTTTTTTTGTAATATGAGGGACAAAAGTGTGATCGGGTACGATGGGGTTCAGATGTATTTGAACAAAACCCCTCTAAAACATAAGACCAAAAAATAAAGTTGTGCATTTTTGATATTTTGGAATGGTTATGGAATAATTTTGCACGAGTTGCTTTAATTATCAGTACGAAAGTACTATCATTTATGTGGTAGAATACAACATTCATTTATTGCGCTATCGTATACAAACATGACAATCCGAACATGCGCAAGCGCCCTGCACCGTCTAAACGAAATAGGCGCAGGCATACATTTTCGCCGCGCCGTAGAAAGAGAGGGGCATACTTCTACTCCTACGACGCGCCGGCTCTTTACTCTCCATCCGCCTTACGAATTTTCGATTACGTCACATCTCCTGACGCGAGTTTAGAAGTTTTTGCACTTTCCAAAAAAAGTGTAAAACGCCGCTAAAGAAGTATTCACTTCGAAAAACAAATTCCTAACATATTCCGCAAATGAATTATTTACGTTGTTTTATTTTAAGACTATGCTGGTAATAAGACATGTATGTTGATGCATATTTTATGATACGTTTCTGTTTATCGATGACATGTTTATTTTTGCTCAGGCGAGACTGCCAGATGTATCCAGACAAAAGTTCTACACAATATGCAACACTGACGTCAGAAACATGTGTTATGTGTTTTGTATTCACGAATTAAGGGATTATGTGTGTGTTATATTCATATATGTGTTGTAGAGGTGTGTTAAGATGTTCGAAAAATAATTATGATAGCATTATAATTAAATAATGTCTACAGGATTTTCTATAAATTTTAAAGAAAGAAAAAATTTCACCCCAGACAGGATTTGAACCTGTAGCCTTTCGACTCAAGCCGACGAATGCTCTAACCAATTGAGCTACTGAGGATTCAAGTCCCGAGGCGAAATTTTTAATTCCTTTCTAACCCGTTAACGCGGGTAATTATGTCCTATAGATACACAATTCTGAGTATATATCCCATATATATGCGATAGGCTTGCCACCTATTACAAAATGGGACTTAGTGTCTTCTGCCAATCATAGAACCCTGGTTGTACTTCTGACTATAGAATGTGAGATATAATACAAGACGTTTTCCACTCAAACTCACCATCTATTAAATCTCATCAATTATAACTAAGCCACTCATATTTCACTAAAATTAACTGTGTCGTGTTGAACTTAATTGTACAATCTAAATTTGTATGGCGGTTGTTCTGAATCGACTTTACGACGTATCTGCATTATAAAGCGCTCAGACATGTTAGACAGGGAGGGCATCGTCCGTAAACTTATCTCTTCGAGTAGCAATATTTTATTTTATTTATTACGAAAACAAACAATGATATTATTAAGCGTTATATTATATCTTAACGTCAACATCCTATTTTTACGTATGAGAACTAAACATAGAATGTTCGTAAATATTAATTTTTCGGTTGACATTCTTACAAACAGAGAAATATCTAACTGCTGACAAACACTACAAGATCGTATCAAATAAATCTGGAATAATTTCTTTATTAAAGGGAAGTACTTAATTTACTTGATCGCCTCTGTGGTTTAGCGGTTCAGTTGTTGGGCTTGACTGCATGAGGTCCCGGGTTCGAATCCCGGGTCGGGCAACAGAAGAAAATTGGGTTTTTCCAATTTTCTAATAAAAAAAAATGTTGCTCGGGATAGGATGTGTGCCTGATTGGCGATAGGCTTGCCACCTATCATATTGTGGGACATAGTGTCTTCGGCTAGTCGTGGGTGCCTTGGTTGTACCTCTGCATACCTCTTCGGGGATATGGGCGTGAAGATACTTTTTTTTTCCTTAATTTACTAACGGCTGCCCTCCGAAACGTATATTATCTTTTAATCAGTCATTAAGATGCCAGTTTCGAGACGTCAAACATCTTTTAATACAAGCATACAATTTAATTACTCATGGGCTAGAATTATTTTTATGTAACCTGTCCATTAATAATTATTATCAGTTTATTATTTTGTTAGCTGTTATTAGAATGATTATTATTTGCGTGCTCAGCCCGAGACATCATTATTTAAATGCATTGGACTGTTACCTACAACGCCAGCACCAAGGGCTGTCTTGGTGCTGGCTTGGGTGGACTTGATGGAAGAATATCGGCGGCTCGTCGCTCGACGTTAGGCGCCGGGCGCAAGAGAGGTCTACGTCGCCGAGACCGGCAGCGACGGCGTAGTGTGATGTGGAAGAATGAAATGTTTGTCGCGCGCTGCTATTGGACACCGTGTTTAAAATGTGATCGAACGAAAAAAAAACAAATTATATTATTTTGATTTTATTGTTATTGGAATAGAGATCATAGTTAATTAGTTTGATGAATATTAGAAATAATTTGATAAATATGACTACAGAGTATAAAACAAAGTCGCTTCCTCTGTCCCTACGTGAGACGTCCCTTTGTATGCTTAAATAATTAAAACTACGCTACAGACTTTGATCCGTTTTTTTTAATGGATAAAGAGATTGAAGAAGAAGGTTTATATCTAATCCCGAGCTAAGTGGGGGCTGGCCGTTAGTTGTAAATAAGTTAACAAATATTTGAAACACATTTTACATAATGTAAATATTTTGTATAAAAAATTAAAATATAACACAAATAAACAACAAAAATGGAAAAATACCAATCGTTGTGCCATTCTGATTTTTAAGTAAGCCATGCTAAAAATGGAGATCAACTTTTCATAAAGCATAAAGGAAAATCAAAATATAATTCATTCCGTGACTTTTTCTGATGTACTACTGAACTAATAGTACTAGAAGTAAGAACTAGTACATTCGAATAACTGTACTAGTACGGAGCAATCCTTATTGCACGGTAATTTTATCTATACAGCATCCTTACTTCATATAAAAGGACGACGCGCGAGCTATACCTACATGTTCGGATCAGGGCATGCACGCGGCATGCTACAATAGCAAGTGTGTCGCAGTGACGAACGGACGGTGTGCCAGTTTTCAATTAGTAACTGCGGGAATTTCTACTCGAAATTAGCACAAGTAGCTATTTAACATGACAAGTAGAATATATTGTACTGTTTTTGGTTGCATGAATTGCTCAATAACGCACCCAGAGACAGCTTTTTTAGATTATAGATTATTTTTATTATTTAAGGTACCGGGACTATAGTAAGAATACTTCGCAAACTTTTTAATGCGATGATGTCGTGAAATACATAGACAAAATGGAGACTATATTCCGAACTTCACTTAAAACTAAACATATAAATTGTAAAGTAGCTTCAGGTATCTATAATCAAGTAAAATATATTCCTTTTTCTCCTCCTTGTCTATGTTTCCCAAAACAATTTTACATTACACTTTATATTCGAATGCGGATTTTTTATACACTTAAATATAATAACAAAGCATTTCGTACATCTCAGTTAAGGCACAAATATTTTTCGGTCGCAAATTTATAACACCGATTTGTAATAAAGTCACATACGTAATCATGGTTTTTTAATTAAATTTGTCAATCATAAAAACCACTTGCATTTTTATTGCACACTTTCTATTCAACTCACAAAGTATTTTAGTAATCTTATTAATATTTTAAATTGTTACTAAGTACCTATCTGTGCTAATAAATAAAAGTAACAAATTTACAATCTCAAAACTACATAGGTAGGTAACTGTTGGTAGATGACAGACAGCCCTATCTCATGCTTACGTACCGCGCTTCTGTAGGCACTTATTTCAAGGACACGGCCGAGTTACAATACTGTATAGATAATATTAACGTGCTTATTGTGACCGAGCAATAACAACTCTAATGTGTGAGTGCGGCCG
>NJDC01008115.1:19111-32990 GCA_002245475.1 Calephelis virginiensis | reverse complement strand
AATAAACTAAATAAGAAAAGTACAAAATACTGCGATCCAAATACTGCCTTTTGTGTAAGTGTATTATGAATTGTATTTTTAAGGGAGATATTATAAAACAGAAGACAGAGATTGAGGTTAAATTTACATTAACAGCAGCTGGTTCAACTGACCAATTGATAGTAAAAGATATCTATCAAAAGTCTAAGATAGAGATATGATACCGTCCTCTATACTAGTTACATTTATCTAATAGGTCCCGATATTATATACTTATTACACATATAGGAGTGGACGAACTATAAAAAAGGGGATACCATTGACTTGCTATTTTAATAGGGATTTTTAAACGTATGTTTGAGAAACACTGTCTTACAACACCCGATGTACCCACAAGGATGCAGAAACAAGGAAGCATTATCTTCACAACCCTCATACGAACCCGCTATATTACGGGAAAAGTAACAATATAATTATTCTAAACACGTATGAACACAGATCACGTAGCTATTAACTGTTATTTTTCAGTAATTCTTTTCTTTTTGTACATGGCGAGTTGGACGAAATTGCATTACAGGTTCATTTTGGGGTAAAATTAAGTAAACGATCTAGAAATTCTTATTATAAGAAACTAAATAGACTTCCTATTAAATGAGTTAATGATAGTTACCAATGCATGCAAATACGTTAATAGTTTTAAATGAACTACCTAGATACTTGGGGTAAAATAATACGATCTGTAGGTAATACTTTTGCATCGTTTAAGATAAACAGGCAGGATAATAAAAATACTTATCAGTCACCTTTACTAAGTTTTACCAACTTTGTTTGCCTCGTGTTTTGTCTTGAAATAGAAAGTCGGCGGTGGTAGCAATTCCTTCGTCACAGCCAGTCAAGGTCACGGTAGACCAACAGGCTGTCTGGCAGGTAGACAGTCTGTATTCTTTATCGGGCCCGGAACCTACAAGGGTCATAAGTCGTCCTTCTGTGTCGTCAAAATAATTTTCTTTGTTTTTAAAAATGGGTCAAGCATAGCAGTGGAATCTAGTAAAAATATTTATTCAGATTTCATAGAAAAAAAGATAAAAGACATTTAAAATAAGGAAGTCCTAAAAGTTGTTTTCCTTCACAAAGAGATTCTTTAACAAATTACTCGTGAAGAACAATGCCACTTTCAAATGACGTCGGTCCTGAAATATTTTTTCTTTGTCTGCGGAACCGTTCCAATTTCATCTAAAGTGCTGTTGGCCCATTAGGCTACGTAATACACAACACACATTTATGACTATAAATCAACAAAGTCGGTTAAATAAACAATCACGTTCTGCTTTATTTTTTAACCGAATCTAAAAAATAGGGGTTCATTCACCTATACGTTTTTTTTGGAATGGATTTTAATGAGACTGCCAATGATTCAGAGATGGTCCATTATAAAATCTAAGTAATATTTTTATGAGTGAAATAAATGTATTTTCTATTTAATACAAGAAATGTATTTTTTGTACTGAGCTTAGGTTATTTTTTAAATTTCATGTAACATTGTAGTTAACCAAAAATTGAGATAGGTTTCTAGGGCCATTCTGAACGCAGAATTTATTTTTAAGTTCTTATCCATTTTTTTTCTAATCACAGGAAAACTACTAATAATAAAATTTAATGTATCATAAAGTCGCAATGTCACATTGTAATATAATATGAAATGTGTAGACAGCTATGCATGTATGATTAACACTTATAAGTAACCTATCCGCCTTACACATTAAAAAAAATAATTAATTACCGATAAAAAAATAATTGCCATGTCTGAGTATAGCCGTAAGCTATATTTCATCAAAATTGTACTAGTAGGGAAACTATCTTTAACTTCAAAACATAGCTGCAATCGCTTAGTGAAAAGCTACGGATGTAAGCTATTAAATAGTTTAAAATTAGTGTCCTTTTAATTGACTTTATCTTTAACTTAAATAAAACTGCAATTAATTATGTAATATTATCGTTACTATTGAAAAGACGGGACGAAGGCTATTAAATAATATAAAGTGTAATTTTAAAGACTTTAATAATACCAAAGACAATATATTTACTAATCTCTGATAATACTTATCAAAATTAATTTTAAAACGCTACTTTTCATTCGCTTAATAACAAAGAATATTGTTCTATTAAAGATCGTGAAAATGCTACAATTGTTTTTAAAGAACACGTTATGACTACTTATACGTGAATGCTCACTTTTGATATACTTATTAGTCTAAGAGCCGGTGGGAGATCGACCTTCACCGATCTGATAACCAGATGAGACATATTTTTTATTAAATATAATTTATAAACAAATATGCCTATAATTACTTGCCTATCTGAAAGTGCTCATGGCTATTTTTAATTAAATTGTGTATGTTTTAAGTATGATTTTTTGCAAGCAGGTCATTATGACTGATTTTGTTATAAAATAATCTAAAATTTGATAAAACTTGCCATAAGTTAACAGAACGATGGAGTCACCTATATTGACTTACCTTTTCACATCTGTTTGCCAGGTAGCTAAATGAATAGGCAAGCTTACTGGGGCATATTCTGTGTGTTAAAAACTAACAGTGAAATAAAATTCATTTGGTTATCAAAAAAATTAAAGTGATGAAAAAATTCGATTAAAGTTAATTTAATTAAAAATAGCCATGAGCACTTTCAGATAGGCAAGTAATTATAAGCATATCTGTTTATAAATTATATTCGATAAAAAATATGTCTCATCTGGTTATCAGATCGGTGAAGGTCGATCTCCCACGGTCTCCTCTACTAAATTATTTAAGCGCCACAAATCCCCAGAAAATTGACTTCAATTACTTTGGCATATCGTGAAGAACTAAAAATACTAAAAACATGTATTGTTAAATATGAGCTGTTTATTTATGTGTATATACACTTCAACAGCGTATTAGTTACTTTAACGAGTTGCTTTGTTGAACTTTAACACTATTTTCTTTTAAACTTCACCCCTCATATATATAGAGCATATTTTATCAAAATCCGTAAACCGGTTTAGATATGAGAGCGAGACAGACAGACAGACAGACAGACAGATAGATATATTTGAAATATAAGGTAATTAGTATGGAATTAAAAATCAGCACTAATCACGACTACTTATTACTATTGTGCGCTTCGGCTATATTCGTCAAGCTTCGTAAATCCGAATGTATTTGAAAGATATCTATATAGAGTTTTTATTACATATTTAGTCATTTCGCTTAAATTTAGTCAACCAATTTAAAAATAAGAGTATGAAATGTAAAAAGAGTCGAGCCGATGCTCATAATTTGAATAGTAGTACTGTATATTGTTGCAATTATAACCTAAATATCAAAATAACATAACGGAATTGTTTTTAATTCACAAATAAATTTCATATACCTTTTAGTAAGAAGAATTCACTGTCCTCCGCGGTGGGTGCGCTCCACCTTGAGCATTATTTTATAAGAGGGTCATTTTTGGGTCAAAATTACTATAAAATTTAAGACCAAGAATGGATTGTATAGGCATTTCCGTTAAGTCAGGCAGAGACCCAACACAACTCGAGAGTAAGCTTACGTTAAAAATGTGGCTTTTTCTCTCGAGGGCAGTTAAATGGTTTTACAAAGGAGTTTGCCTCTCGTAAGCTTTTGAGTGCCATTATATCATGTAAGGATTTTTTACAGGGAAGTATTCGAGTAAAATATTACATTTTGGAATATGGACGTATGAAACTCATAAAATAGCATATTAAACTTATGTAGCTATCCACGGGTGTAGACGACGGAGGGCTAGGTAACATTCAGTTATCTGTTTTATTTCAACGAATTTAACGATTTGCAGTTTAACTAGTTTAGAAGAGGTCTACAGATTTCAATTTTTAAATAAAATACACTCACACTCAGATAAAATGTCATAATTAATATTCGCACTAACACATCTACGTAAAACAATTATTAAGAAGTGGGGCATGTCATTTTAGCTAACACGATCTTTACTATAAGATTTTATTTCCAAAATAACACCACAACAAAAACTAATAATTACATATTTACAACCCAAAAACATTTGGAGAGCTTTATTTTGGTTTTATTATAATTAGTCCTGAGAACAACCAATGTATGCGGCATAACGCTTAACGACTAAGATTATAACAGATATTCTTAACTACATTTTTACTTTTTTAAGTACATACTGTTATGTAGTTTGCATTTGATTTTCCTTGATTGTTTTAAATACAAATACTTAAATTCTGCTTTTAGGATGATTTATGATGTCTAGCGTTAGATGCATTTTTATATTTTTAAGAGCACCATTGTACAGTATCTCGCTAAATCTTGTTCCATACTTTAGGGTTGCCTGGAAGAGATCGATGACTTGGTGAAAAGGTCGCCTTTGTGTATCTTCTTAGTTAAAATTATTTGGATGTATTTGTAATTTCTCTGTATTTGGTGCACAATAAAGAGTTATTGTATTATATTGTATGAGCTGAACCAGCAAACTTCGTATCGTTTAATGTTAGTGCTTCGATAGTAGCACAGTCTGTCGGATCCAATATGAAATATTCCAAAATTAACAATTACTTATTATTAAAAAAAACATTTTCCAGGGGACCAAGTTGTGAATCTAAACCATTTTCGAATTCCCTTGAACACACACAAAAAATTTCAATTTCATCAATTTCAAAATTTCATTCATTTCATTCGCTGATATTACCGAAATGTCGAATTGGCCTAACATTCCGGCTACCGAATAGCAACCATGACATCTGTGATATTTATAGGCCACGATTATTTCTTACTACCAGGAGAGCCATGTGGTTGTAGGTTGTCTTATAGCATAGAAAATGTTGTTATTTTTTAATTTTTTATAACTTATAACTTAGGCCCTATACCCTGGCCTTCGCGATCGCGGATCGCCCGATTTGACTGTTTTGGATTTTTATCTGTGGAGTACAATAAAAAGATGTGTATAATATGTTCAAGAGGCACATAGTTATTAGGACCTTAAAATAAAATAACTAATGCCTTAGATTAAGTTAAAAGTATGAAAGGGACACACTCAACTTATTCGAAAAACAGTTTAAGAAAACGTGCAAGTGTAATTAATAATAATTGGATATTAAATAATGACTTTCATCAATACTAACATTATTTTGGTTAGAGTGTTAGCCTAGATTCAATTTAAATTGGGCGCGAAATGCATGCCGCGATGTTGGGAGTTCATTAACCTATATTGTTCTAACTGCAATCGAAGTCTTTTCATGGACTATTTTAAATTAATCTTTGTACATGAAAGTATTACAATTTGACAATGATTTTTAACTCATTTTAGTTTTAACTTTATCTTTTATATTTTGAAATTTAGATGTTTACAAATAATTATCCCTGTACCTATATTAGCTGTAGTTTGTAATTCCTTCACGTAAAAAATTACTTAATTACTTTTTATCTTCATTAATCTAAGTTAGTACCTACTTTGTTGATTATTCAAAAATGATCTTACCTTTACCTGCCCAGCGGTTTAAATAGCCGGTAAATTTGCACATGGTTTAACTTTCTGGCCATAGGAAAGCAATGAACCTATAACATCTGTGGTGTCATTGTCAGTTGAGGCGTGTGCTTGTTTGTATAACACAATATAGGTACTAATCGAAAAGTAACAGGTAGCACTATTGTTATTTTACAAACTAAGTAATAAGTTATAAAACTATATATCTAACTTTTTTTCTTCTAGTGAGTGGGTGTAAGTCTATTTAAAATAATTGAAAGACATGATTACAGGATTCACCGATCTTTATCTAGAGGAAATTTTGCCATAATATGCGTTTTTCTCCATCTGACCGACTAGATTTCGTTAAGCATATTTCGCATTTAAAGTGAGCAATTTTCTTCAAGTTTTTACTAAAAAGCTGTTATGTAGTTGCTATGGTTGTAATTGTGAGTTTTAATTTTAGTTAAATAAATAATAAATACCAAGTACAAAGCGCGGCAAGTTTAACTCAAAATGACACGGAAGCAGTGATTGGCCAATTGACAACTGACACATTCAGAGTTTAGTGGGATCTAACCCGTTTGACTTTGAAAGTAAGTCGAAAGGTATACAGATCTAAGGTAATAAGCGCGATAAAATTTGGATGTGTTATAAACATAGCAAACTTAAACATTTTTTTTTTAATACAAGTTGCGCCAAGAATAGTTTTGGCGCCATCGAGAGAAAAGATGGTCGAAGTTTTTTCATAATTATTGAGTTTCGTGTTGATATTGAGTGAAATTAGTCAATTTTGGTGACATTTTGTACAATTTTGTTAAGTGAAAGTGCACAAATGAAATAATCGTGAAGAAATTAGCGTATCGTGTATTTTCTCGTTGCCGCCAAATCTAATTACATGAGCTTGAGTAAACAGGCCACCGCTTTACCCAAGAGCCTGACATGACTTCCTGACGACTAATGACTGATGACTAATTAAAATTAATTGAAATTTATATAAAATTTTATGCAAATTTCAACTTGACTAATGGCTAAACACTAACGTGAAGGCCAAAACCTAAAGAAAGAAAGAAAAAGTTGCGCCAAACTGACGATTATAATGTGTCAAAGCGGCTACTTAAGTGTGTCGCTATTAGGTTTATTTTTAGTCGATAATAGTCAGAATAGTCGGTTTTATTTGTAAAAGATATTCAATTTCGAACATGAAAATGTAAGCCTCAAATTAAAAATCTTTGTCTTAATAAAGGTTTTAACTTTATTTGTTTATAAGTTACTTAAACACCTTTGGTCGTTAATTTCTTGCCACGTTCTTTTTTGTATTTGTTACATTATTACAATGACAGCTTCAAAAGGTAGTCATGACATAGAGGTGGTAAGATGAAGCTATTTATGCAGTGGAGGTTGCACTCCTAACAAAGAGCCGATGTCATGTCCAAATATTGCTGACTCACTCTAATGTACGGTCAGTACATTTGAGTGAGTCTCTTTCGTTTTGACTTTGTTAATGGGCATCACAAGACTTTCAGCAAGAGTGGACAGTACTGTTGAGTCATACTCTCAACATTTTACCTACTAACGGCAACGGCGTGAACAAAGGAGTGGGGCGACCGACGCGCGATCGTCAGTCGCCGATTGAGTGAGCCTACAAACTACGTTGCGTTTGCGCGGCTAACCTTTTTTTACCTACTTTCTTTTTACTATTTTTATATCTGTAGACGCGACTGTAATTATACGTTTTGTTCCCATACTCTGCAGTTGGTTATTTCTAAATTATACAGTCCACTACCACTACCACTATTAAAGTGAGTCAACAGTATTTGGAAATAACGTCAGTATTTACCTAAAGATTATCACTAAAATAATATGGAATATGGAATAATATGGGTCTTTGTTATGAGTGTAACCCACAGTAGTATTATAGCTTCGTGGACCCCCCCACATCAATTTGTTCAAGCTCCAAAATGTGGTTTTTGAGACGTACTTAATAAGGTATGTTATTTTGTTACCTTGCTCATAATATAGTACTATAATCTTAAAACTAAAAATGTTGAATGAAAAGTATATGTGATGTAGCCGAGAATCATATCGATCACGTCAGCTTATAAATAATAAAAATTGCATCATAATCAGGGCATCCGAAACACACACACACACACACACACACACACAGATACGTCAAACTTATGACACCCCCTTTTCCGTCGGGTGCTAATAAAACCCCTAATTTTGCGTCAGGAGTTGAAACAACACATTACAATTGTTTCGATGCTACGATGCTTCTGAAAAAATTTACATACACACTTAAACAATTTAAACTCAGAACACCCCTCTCTTTTAAACGTACTTTAGAAGAACTGCGAAGATTTCGAAACATACCTGATACTGTAACTTTCAAACTTTGGTCAGTCAGCCATCTCCCAGATTATTTATCAGGCCAGTTTCATTAAGTAATCGTTATTAGAAAATATGGATGGATCTAGTTAAGGCAAATCGTATGAGTCCAAACTTGGTGAATTTACCGGTAGGCATTTCAGAGTTACGTCTATTATCTTTGAGCTTTATCATCAAACCATATCAGTTGTACCAACATTCATTAGTGTTTTAACTTTAAGGTCTCTCATAGGCTTAAAAATGATATTAATACACTTAACGTGTTTGATATTGATTCTGATGCTTGCAAATGAGCTGATGACCTCGAACTCCTGAACAGATCTTTTTTTTATTGTATTGGAAGGCAAACAAGCAGACGCATTTCCTGAAATTCATGTTGCCTATAGACACCAAAGATGGTAATGGTGCGTTGTCAACCTGAGGCCGGGATGTCAGACCTCGCGCAAAAGTAAGTTTACCGGCTACCTTACCTTCCAAACCGGAACAAGTCATGACGTTATGGCGGCAGCAATAGATACGGCGGTGGTACCAATCCGGGTAAGTCACTGCGAAACTCTACTACTTGGTCAAATGTCACGGTGTTAATGACGGTAAGCCTATGCTCGCCTTTTACGAGCGGCCTGGCAGGAAGGCAGATGGTCTATTCTGGAAAGGAGCCCGGACCAAATAAAATTATTGATAAAAACCATCTCAATCACGTCAGTTATCAAACAAAAAAACCCTATCAAAATCCATCCATCCGCTGAAGAAGACTGACACCTACACACATAGAGAAAAGTCACTCTTATAACACCCATTCTTTTCCGTCGGGGACTAAAAATAGAAATAGTTTTTTCCCGTTGCTGCGCTTAAATATAGCAGTTTTAGTCCAGATTTTACAACATAAGAGAGGTAGGGCATAGTGAATTTATCACTCGTATTGGAGCAGCCTGTCTGGGGAAGTACCTCCACCTAACAGAAGACCGCAGCCAAGCAGCAAAACCTTGGTGTTGGTTTCCTGCGAGTAAGTAAGGTCGCCAGAGCTCTTGGGGTGCTAAATTAGTAGCAGGGGTTAGGGTTTAAAGGCCGGCAACGCTCCTGTGACCCCCCTCCCCCGGGTCTTGCAGGTGTCCATGGGCGGCAGTGATCACCTAACATCAAGTGACCCGCCTGCTCATTTGCCTCCCTCTTACATAAAAAAAAACTTTATATAAATTATTGATATTATCACTCTTAAGTATAAAATATTCATTGAACTGAAAGTATGCATCAGAAAACAGGGTCCGTGACTGGGACAAATTTATTCACCCTTAATATAAATAGGTCATATTTACATAATATGTAAGCGTGTTTCCACACCGATATCCAATGTCCAAATTCATCAATCAAGTCCCATTCTAGTCTCACACCAAAACATAATTAATTATTGTTAGCTGTTGCCTGTGTGTGTGTGAGCGTTCTAGTGATTTTTTTATACAAGAGCAGTCAAACGAGCAAGTGGGTTACCTGATGGAAAGTGATCACCGCCGCCCACGGATATCCGCAGCACCATGAATACCACAGATGGCTTGCCTACCTTTAATAAATAAGTACGCTTTTTTCTTGAAGGATCCTAAGTCATAATTGTGTTTTTCAGAAGATAGTAAAAACAAGGGCTCTCGATATTGGACTCATTCGATTCGTCTTAGCTAGATCTCTTCATATTAACTGATGACGAAGACTTGATGACACGGACCTAATGATTGAACTGGAAGGTGGCTAATGGATCAAAGTTTAAAAGTTACGATATTTTGTTTCGCAATCTTTGCCGTTCATTTAAAGCATAAACTTGAGAACTGACATTATGTGATACGCTGCTGTAGCCATATATGAGCGTACGAAGAGCATCAGCACCGGAGTTGGTGTCACCGCCATGGCCATGGCATTTCGTAAGAGTGAACCATGAGTTCAAAAATAAAACCCTCTTTAAGTCGGTATGCAGTTTGTCTATTGTTTTTTTATTCCAGCTTGTGTATTTATAATACTAATATAAAGTAAACATATTGTCTCGATTGCGTAGCGGTCTGGTGTAGGATTTGACAACATGAGATCCCAGATTAGATCCCCGGGTCTGGCAACTAAAATATTTTTTTTCCCCGTGTTGCTTCGGGCTCCTTTGCAGAATAGACCATCTGCCTTCCTGCCAGGCAGCCCGTAAAAGACGAGCATAGGCTTAGTCACTTAACACTAGGTGGTAAAGTTTCGCACCGACTCGCCCGGATTGTTACCATCGCCTGATCTATTCTTGTCACCATAACGTCAGTGCTTGCCGTTGACGTGTTCTGGTTTAGAGGATAAGGTAGCCAGTAAATTATCTATTCTTGTCACAATAACGTCAGTGCTTGCCGTTGACGTGTTCTGGTTTAGACGATAAGGTAGCCAGTAAACTTACTTTTGGTCAAGGCCTAACAATCTTTTCTCAGGTTGGCAACGCACCATTACCATCTTTGGTGTCCCTATGCGGCTTGAATTTTTCACCTTCAAAAAATTCGTCTACTTAGTAAAAAAGTAAACTAGTGATTTTTTAATTTTTCAATAAAAACAACGCTGACTAACTTTGGATATGTGCCTGGTTGGCTATAGGCTTGCCATCTATCACATTGTGATACTGCATGTCTTCAGCTGGTTTTGAGTGCCCTAGTTGTACCTCTCCCTATGTCTTCAGGAACATATGCTTGCAAACACTTTTTTCAAAAATTAAAACAATTTTAGTACTATTTATAAAGTATTATAATTTTGTCCTTGGTATATAACATACGATTCACGCCGATATCCAATGTACGTATAAATTAATTACTCATATATGTTCCAAACTCACCCTAATACCTTATAATTAATTATTTCCAGAAGCAGCTTAATGAGCGATACTTTTTTTTCCTCTCATTAATCGTTTTACGGAGTTAGGCTTATATTATGGAGAGTTCTTCGTGAAACTGATTTATTTGTATACAAAATGGATAGACAAATGCGATACGAATAGATTGAGATATTTTATTGGAACGAAGTTCCTTAATGCGTGTTGTGAAAGGGGACTAGACGGAAAAAAATCTTACGAAAATGTTGTCACGACACTTTTTGCTCTGTGGTCTAGTGGTTCAGTAGTTGGACTTGACTGCATGAAGTCCCGGCTTTGAATTCAGTGTCGGGCAACAAAAAAAAAAAGTTTTTTTCCAATTTCCTAAGAAAAAAATGTTGCTCGGCATTGGAAACGTGCCCGGTTGTGCCCTTGCCACCTATCACATTGTGGGACTTATTGTCTTCGGATAGTCGTGGGTGCCCTGGTTGTGCCTCGGCCTACCCTACTATGGGCGTGAAGATGCTTTATTATGGGGATTAGTCAACGGTTATAATACATAGAAAAGTATCTTCATATAATACATAGAAATACTTAAAAAGATACCAAAATAAAAACAATAAACACTCAGACCCGTAAATACAGCATCTTAATGTTCGTCACACAAATGCCTGCCTCAGTCGGAAATCGAACCCGAACCTTGCGGTTTTTTGGTGGAGTTAGGCGAGTACGCTAGCCCCTCGACCAATGAGGTAATCAAATTCAAATGTCTATAAGATTTTGTTTTAAATATTTGTGTGTAGGTATCACATATTATGTGAAGATGGCAAAATTCCCTCGTCTCTACAATAATGTAAGCTAGAAGTGTACATAGTTGGCCATAACCGATGCATTATTCCAACGTTACAAGCTCGAGCCGCACGTGCACGCCATTTAAGTATTAACAGTGTTGTAGAATACATATTGTTCTTGTATTGTGGAAACCTTGGTAATACTAATATTCAAAACATAACCGACAGGTTTAAGGAGAATTAATACCAGAATACATTTAAATTGCTTAACTGCACGTTATTTAGATCGCAATTACTCAACCAGGTTCACTTTGACGTCATCAGGGTCATATTATACTAAAAAAGGGCACTAATACTTCTTTTACCTAGCATGGGTATCGAAGTTTCCACTGTAGTTATTAAAAGACCTTTTTTTTAAAAGCAATGAATTATATTTTAAAGTAATTTAAGTACAGACTAATGATGTTTTCGAAGATGTTGTCAATCCAAACTTTTTGGATACTTGAAATTTATAAATCAAAATAAATAGGAAATACATTAAAATATATTAATTAACTATTATTCGTCAAGGACTGCAATTATTAATTATAAATAATAATTATAACCCTATATAAAAGTAGGCGACTATTTTTTAATTTGTACGACGAAATTATTTTTAAATTTATGTGTGCGTGCGAAAATTTAAATGTACTCGTGCCTAATTGTTTAAATGGAGTTTTTAATAATGGTATCGTCTACTATTGTTGTATTCTTGTAAAATGTTTTGTTATACATTTCAAGTGTAGTTTTCGACCTATGAAATAAAGTAAGATTTGGCTTTGACATTGAAAAATGTATGAAGTATGTGTGTAAGCGTATTTTCAAGTTCTGATAACTACAAATGGAATTTCACCAAAGGCAACAAATTGATAGATATTCTAGGTACAAAAGTCTATAAGACAGATGGACAAAGGAATACTACATTGGTTCCAGTTTTATTTTCTATAAAGATCTAAAAAAAGCTCTAAAAGCTTTTAAACATCTTTTTCACTTTAAAATTTAAAACTAGAAGTTCAGAAATAACCACTTCCGTATGAATCTCAATGTTTTCACTTAAACCCACTTTTTGTTCTTGGGAACGGAAACTTCTTGTTATAATAATTTATGGAATTTAAAATTACTCCGGCGCAACGCATCCATTTCGAAAGTTTATTTTGCGGAAAAATTCCTTATCACCATTTTGTTTAGTTTTGTTTATGTTAAGGGAAACTGAGTGAAAAGAATACAGGTGGTTATGGTGGTGAAGGATATAATTGTTTTAAACTAATATCTAAGATGTTCTTAAAAAATCTGGGAAACAAATGCAGCTAAGGTCATTGACAACTGCAAAAGACTTCAATAATGGAATTTAATTCACTTAAATCTAGCCAAGCTTATTCCATGCAGGAACCTATATTTTTATTCGAAAGGATGATTTTAAATTCATTGTTTAGATTAGGTTTTTTCATAGAGCGAATACTGGACGTTTCTAAAAGACCTATTATTTGCTATAAGAGGACAAGTTGGCCACGAAAATAGTTTAATGTGATTGCGATATTTTTAGTAAGTTAATTAAGCACTAAACGCTCTCTACCTGACTCGCTATGAACTTGGCGTGTAGATGTGTATGTAGTGATGGAGCTCAGTGACCTGGTTTTCGTTGATTATATTCAGCGATACTGTTAGCTGTTAGCGATAGAAATGACTTAATTAGCACGTTAATGTTAAAACTTTTAAATATTGAAAAGTGTATATTTTCTTAAATTCCGTAAACTAGTTATGTTTCTAATTTTTTGTAGATAATCAGCTTTTAATGTTAATTGTATTAACATAACATTATTTATGTAAAACATTCAAAATTATTACAAAACCGGGCTATTTACACAGTAATGTTTGACATGATATTCGCTACGCTAAATATTTTATATTGCAAATAGCAGAAAGATCTGCGGGGCTATTCCGTACCTTTTTAGTGATGTTCACTGGGTAAAATGGCCATGAAATAGCTGTCAAATGACGTGTTTTGTATTTGCTATCTCCAATAATAACAACCGATAGAAACACAATGGAATTAGCAAATACAAAACACGTTATTTGACAGCTATTTGATGTACACTTTAGACAGTGATCATTACTATAAAGATACTGAATAACCTCGCTGAGCTTATCAACCTTCACCGAGTTAATAATAGAATGAAACATTTTTTAAATAATATCCCCTGGACAAAAAGTATCTTCACGCCCATATCCCCGAATAGATAGGCAGAGGTACAATCAAGGCACCCACGACTAGCCGAAGACACTAAGTCCCACAATGTGATAGGTGGCAAACCTATCGCCAACCGGGCACATTTCCAATCCCGACCAACATTTTTTTTAATTAGAAAAT
>NJDC01008114.1:0-15470 GCA_002245475.1 Calephelis virginiensis | reverse complement strand
TTTCTGAACCTCCTACTCCCGTACGTCTTGTTCAAATCATCAGAAAATTCAAACATAGACTTATTGGCATGTAATAAGCCCGCGGTACTTTAATCTGACACGCTCGAGTATATTTTCAAGCCAAAAAAAATTAGACAGACAACCCTACATGCGCGTCTCTATGTAGAGATTTGATACATAATTGATACCTTAATCTGATGCGCCTGAGTTAGTCCAAAAATCCCCTCTTGGGCTCCCCTACTATACCACTAACAGAGCTATTATAAATTACTTCCTTAATCGAGGTGACGCTTGGTCCAATCTGTACCTTTAGTCTTAGGAAACAACTGCTTGAGTTCATCACCCCTATTCTGGCAAGTGATTCATGTTTGGCTTCTTGGTAATCCAGATAATTGTATAAATATAAAAAGTACATGGGAAATAACACAATAAGTGCTACAATTATGAAGCATAAATTCACACCTATTTTGTTACCTTGCCAAAACACCTTCCTTTAAATCCAAATAAAATTATTTCATTTACAATTCTCCGCCAAAAAAAATGTATACATATTATGGCGTAACAAAACAGGCAAAATAGTGCGCTGATAATGAATTGTACTTACTGGAAGCTAAAACTCCCAAATATATCCAGTTTCACACAACACACACCACTAAACTGTTTTATAGCACCAACAATACATACACTACTAAAAAGTCAACGTACGTTTCGCTTCGTAACCGAAGCATCGCATTCGTGGAGTCAAATTCTCCTGATGAATTTGACTCCACGAAGGTCTAGCAGACGCCTTCCTTTATTATACCGATTCAATCAGTTTCCAATTATCAATTCGAATCCACGGTTTCATATTGATTTGTCTTCGTTTGGTTAGTCACCGTCAACCCGGTGCTCGCATTTAATACTGATATTTGACTGATAATGTTTTGACTTTGTGTTGAAATCTTAACTCTGTCATGATTATAGCCATGATAATTATTATGAGTTTGTAAGCCGGATTTTGATTTAAAAATACGACTGTGCAGAAACGCAGTTAAACTTTCACACGATTTAAAATCACCAGCTTAAAGTAAAAACTAAAACTATAACGAGAACATGGCTGTGTATCCTTAAGGGCTCTACGACAACAGATACTTTTCAAGTTTTTTTAGATTTATCGTTTTATTAGTTTTAATTACTGGAACAGTACAATTTTTATGACTGAACAATTTGGCCTACACCGACAATTCCGAATACGTATTGATGGCCATATACTCTATGTATGTCCTTTATACGGCAAAATCGTTCTTTATAAAATTGTCTAAATTTAGCGGGATCACTGGACAGGCTACGTACGATACTTTTACTTTTCGGTGCCACGTATGGATACATAAGAGAAAAGCGAGTCGTTTTTGTCATATGATATTTCTGCGTGCGACGTATTCTCCGAGATATTAGTGTTCTAAATTTTTGTTATTGTTTTCTATTTGGCTCTCTCTCGAAAACTGTGTGGAGGAGCGCAAAGGTCGTAATGAAAAAGGGTTCAGGATCACGTCTTCAGTCTGCTTCAGTAATATATAATAAGATAAGAAATGAAAAAAAACTTGAAAATTTTTCACAAAGTATAAAATTTTTAGCTTTTTAATTATTATTTTTTTTTATTTTTCTGGTGACCCTTGTGACCACCCCTATTACCCCTTTTACCTGCTATGTAACCTTTTGGGACGCCCTGTATATATATACCAGAAAGTCGTCTTAGTTACACTATTAATAACTCAGAAACGGCTAAAACAATTTGTCAAAACATTGATGGACAGGTAGCTTTACTCCAGGAAAAGGATCTAGAATACTTTTTTTCGTCCAACTATGAGAAAAATAGGCAAAAGAAAATTTTAATTTTTCAAATGCAAATTGAACACGTGGAATGAAGAAGTATTAACAAAGAAACAAATCAAACCTTGGAAAACTTATTCCCGCCACATACATTCAGAATTCCTTTACAGGATCCCGTATCGGAGTTTTGGCGCCATCGAGAGAAAAGATGGTCGAAGTTTTTTCATAATTATTGAATTTCGTGTTAATATTGAGTGATATTAGTCAATTTTGGTGGCATTTTGTACAATTTTGTTCAGTGATGGTGCACAAATGAAATATACATGAAGAATTTAGCGTATCATGTACTTCCTCGTTGCCGCCAAATCTCACTATTCGAGCTTGAGTAATGAGGCCACCGCTTTACCCAAGACCCAGACATGACTTATTGACGACTTATGACTAAGTGTAATTGAATTGAATTGAAATGTAATTGAATTTATTAGCCAAACAAAACTTAACAAATGTTATTGGTTGTGTCTATGGACGACTCTTCGTATTCTATAAAAAGATGTAAGATTGATAAAGCAGATATAGAGTGCAAATTTTGGGGAGTTTTGGTGCTATCGAGAAAAAAGATGGTCGAAGTTTTTTCATAATTATTGAATTTCGTGTTAATATTGAGTGAAATTAGTCAATTTTGGTGGCATTTTGTACAATTTTGTTCAGTAAAAGTGCACAAATGAAATAATCATAAAGAAATTAGCGTATCGTATATTTTCTCGTTGCCGCCAAATTTCGTTACATGAGCTTGTGTAAAAAGACCACCGCTTTACTTAAGAGCCTGACATGACTTATTGACGACTTACGACTGACGACTAATTAAAATTAATTGAAATTGACATAAAATTTGATGCAAATTTCTACTTGACTAATGGCTAAATACTAACGTGAAGGCCAAAACTTAAAGAAAGAAAGAAAGAAAGGCACAATTTCGTTGGAGGATGTATCGAAAATCCGAAACGAAATTGTGCCTCATACAAATCTTGTCGAATTCCTATTTTGTTTGGATTTGTTGCGTTCGAAATTTTTTTGGAAACCAAATTCCGTAACAAAAGTCCGAATATATAAGGGCCTTAAAGAAATAGAGAACATTTTTTTTATACATATTTTATTTAGAGTTCTGGGTTGTATTTTGTTGGTTTCGGTGGTGATATTGGCGTACGATAATATTTTTCATAGATTTTATCCCAAAAACGCGCTCGTTCTTCCAAAAGTGAGCCTCTTAGCTCCCATTTTTTGTCAATGTTCATATATGGAGACCTGTTTGGACCGGCTGATGGCCACGCTGGTAGATCAGAATCTTCAGGAATTGGTTTTCTGTTGAAAGTTTGTTACTTTTAAACACACTCAATAATTATGTTACAATCCCAATGAAAGTTTATTATGTCACATATTACCAAAGTTTAAATTGAGGGTACCTTAATGTTATAATACTTAGAAAGAGCATAAAGAAAATAAATAGAAACATTTAAATATTTTCTAATACAAAATCTGACTCAAGTGCTGAAATAATTTCAGTTGGAATGCTATATCATGTCTTGAATACGAACTATATCTTAATGTAAATATGAATTGGTACTATAGTCTTTCGTCCGGCACTACATTTTACCTCAAAGTATAACAGTTTTAGTTACAATTATCATCACATCAAACTTTATTTTCTGAGTTTTATTTTCACATTGACAACATTTAGGATTATATCTAATATTTTCTATGTAGGTGATTCCATACACTGTTTACTACTAGCACTACTTAGGGTTTGGAAATAGCATGGGAAACTGAGGAACATGACATTAATATGCCTGATATTTAAAATAGTCAATGAGATGACGATAAGAAAATGTTCAGTGAAATATGGCACTGCACATGTAACGTATTCAAAATTAAAACACGATTATACTGGTTGTACTAATTTGCTTATAAACAAGCTAGTAAATAAGAAATGAAATAAAATCAAGGGTTTTCAATCCATGAATGCCGACAGAAGTGAAAAGAAGTGTTGACGTTGTGCAGTTTTGATCATTTGGAATGGCTAAATAATAAGTATTTTGCACGATTTTTTTTAAATTAACGTAATATTAATACGTAAAGCAAAAGCTTTGTACCACTTTTTACGAAACTTGCATAGACGAAAAAGTATGAAATTAGCCACATTTATAATTTATGTGTAGGAGAAGTGCAGAACGCTAATATTCTGAATAAAATGCTTCAAAAGTGCATTAAATCAAAAAAATAAGACATTACATACTGCCATGCATTTGACACATACAAACAAAATATTATTGATAACGATAAAAAATCATTGGAGGCGCAAAAACCGTATTCATAAAGTCAAGTTCAAGGCACTCTGCCAATAAAAACCTTGTAGTTAATGAGCTCTTTGACCTTTTCTCGTTTACTACGACAAAAATGAGCTACCTGGTAGGAAGGCAGATAGAAAATGAAACGGTTGAATACATGAAGCAAGCGGGAAACTCTTTGAATATTTTTCTACTACAAGCAGTTTCTGTGAGAGAGTTACACAATTTTGAAAGCTAACGAATCGAATCAAATACTGCTTTACAAGCTCATATTATGAAGTGTTAAAATAAATCATGAATTCATACCCAGTTAAAATAAAATTAATCCAAACTTCTCGTATTATTTTTCTCAATTTTTCATATTCCTCTGAAGGTGGTGTTTGAAATATGTTAGAATCATCAGCGATTGCCATAGATTGAGCACAGTGAGTGGCACCACGTATATTAGTGTACGGTATAACAGGTATCTTATCATCGACATATGAGAATTCATATAAATATATCTGATTGTTGCCAGCTTCGACCTGAAGTTTTACTGATCGAAGAGTTGGGTATGCAAAAAGAACATCAGAAAAGTAATTTATGAATGACAATATTGCATCCCCATCAATATTGTTATCAGAGAAATAAAATTTTCTGATAATATTTGCAACTTCTTTCTTTTCCTGCTCATTTTTGAATTCTAAATCGGCTGGGACAAAGTCTACAAAGTTTTCATTCATAAGATCTTTCCAAGTCTCAAACTCAGGAATACGAATTAATCCTTCCATTTGGGCAAATCCATAAAGCATGGGAAGCTTCTTATACTTTCCACTTTTGAGTATATTTACAGCATTATTTTTTAGAAAAGTCTCTCCATTGGTTTCACGCTCAACACACGGAGACATTAAAAATACGGAATCTGTCCTATTCCACGCGGAATGAGTAAATAAATTTTCATATGAAGTTGTCTTGTAAAATTGTTCCAACGAACTTAAATCGTCGACTTCTCTGAAATTAAGCAATTTCGCATATTCTTTTGCATTTTCTATTGGGTTGGATTGAATACTAAACGCTGCTGTGTTAGCACCACTTTCTGGGATGACCTTATTAAATAAACCATCTGTTATGTCAGATATCATCAAAAGGTCTACAGATGATGATCCAGCGCTACCGCCTCCAATTGTCACATTATCAGGATCGCCACCAAAACTTGCAATATTTTTTTTAACCCAGCGAAGTAATGCAACTTGATCTTTCATACCAGCATTTCCAGGAACATCTTCGGTTCCTAAGCACAAGAAACCATGCGGGCCAAGGCGATAATTGAAATTCACAACAATAAGCTCTTGGCTTGCAACTAGTTTCTTGAATGTAGCTAGTTCTCCAAACCCAACAAAATATGCACCACCATGCACATAGACTAGAACGGGTAATTTGTTTTTCTGTGCTGCAGGTACATAGACATTAGCAATCAAACAGTCTTCTTGTACATTTACTGAAAAGTGTTGAATCAAGTACTCATCTTGTGGACATACAATGCCTTTATTAATTGCTTCGAATGGTTCAAACCAAACTGGTGCAGGTAGTGGAGCCTGAAAAAAAAATTATGGGCTTAAAATTTTAAACCATTAATGAAAAACAAAACTTAAAGGTGAAGGTACACTCAGGGTATATATTAGTAAACGACAGTACTTTTGTCCCACAACGTAGCAGGTGGTCTAAACCAAACTTAACGCTATAACGGCTCCATCGTTTCAAAACATTATAGAAAAAAGGTATATACATCCCCAAAGCGGTAGGCAGAGGCATAACCAGGGCACCCACGACTAGCCGAAGACACTAAGTTCCATAATGTGATAGGTGGCAAGCCTATAGCCAACCGGACACATATCCAATCCCGAGCAACGTTTTTTTTTATTAGAAAATTAGAAAAACCGAATTTTCTTTTTGTTGCCCGACCTGGGATTCGAACCCGGGACCTCATGCAGTCAAGTCCAACAACTGAATCGCTAGACCACAGAGGCGAACACATAGACATTTAAGAAGCTTAGGATTTTACTACTTACAATACTTTCAATTATTGATAGAGGAAGGCGTTACTTTGCGGAAATCCATACTTAGAACTTTAACTTTCAATTTCAATTATCAACTTTAACTTTCAATTATTATTACAAAGTGTCGACTGTCTGACAGTAACAGGCAATTGACTTTATATTTAACTAGCTTCTACCCACGGCTTCGCCGGCTTTCATTTTATTTGTTATTTTGATGCATATGATGTGGGAACAAACTACGTACTGAGTGGTTTTATATAAAACCGTTCTGCAGTTTGTGCATGAAAGATTAAATAACATTCACGCATCCATCTTTATAAACTTTTGTATATGTATATTGTGTTTACTATAAAGTAGTGGTTACGCAATTCAAAAATCAGACTTCTGCGCCTGTGGGGTAGAGGTAAGCATTTTTTTTAATAAAAACGTAAGTAGCTTATATTTGACTTGTAATCTTATGTACTAGACTATGATAAGGACTTACCACAAAATCCAACTTAAGGAATTGCAGGATCATTCCTAAAGCATAACAAAACAAAAAAAAACAAGAAATGAAATCGAAAAACGTCTTAATGATATATTAGCCAGTTTATACTTCGTATTTTACTCACTCTCCTACGAAACAACTTCAAGGACATTTGACGGATCATAGAATATCCGCCAACCAAATTTTTTCATTGTCCGCTTCAGCGAATTCGGTGTAATCACCGGCCCGGATATAGGCAGACATGCATACACAACAAAACCTTACAACCAATTTTGCTACGGATTTTTTGAAAGCTGACGTAATCGAGATTCTTAGCTACGCTATTTCTGTTAACTACGTTATGAATGTGAATGTACATAATTATTTTTTCTTCAGTTTTATTCTGTGCATATAAGTGTAAGAACAAAATTGGGATGTTTACTTACGTACGCGCGTGAGAAGTTATCTGTTATGTTATATATATCTATCTTCCATCCATTTTAAAACTACGTGAAGAACTCAGCAGGAGTAGTTTGGTAAAAACTTGGAAGGTAGATAATACAAAACACAAAAATGCAAATTATAGCCCAATTTATTGATTTCACTTATATTCGCCTTGTACTCGAATTCTTTTAGTAAACGAGATAAAAAATAGCCAACCCACAAAAATTTAACCTTCCTTTGAACATGGGACACTTTCATGCCAAATTTCGTTAAAATCGACGATAGTTGCGCTCAGGGTACACATAGGCAGAATCTGTGTTTGCCTAAAAACACATTCTGCAGTATTTTTTGTGTTTTAAGTATTTTCTGAAAAAAATTGAAAGATTTGTGACTTATCTCTTACTCTAAATCTATGAGGTCCTGTTGGTGCCGTAACGTATGGAATACTGTGAAATACAAATATATCTTCATCCTGGTCCTTATAACCGCGAACAGGTCCTTGAGCAGTTTGTACCAGTCGTGATTCTCGCTGCTTAGTGGTAGCGTGCTCAGCAAGCACACTACTTAAGAATACAACACAACACAATACCTCCGACCACATAGTAGTAGGAATTAACACTGATTAAATAAATCGCGATGAGTGATATGAATAACTGGCTAAATTGTTATTATTAGTTCGGTTTCAAGTAACCGGTATAATAAGATTATTATACCAAAAAGTAGCTGTTAGCTGTGATTTGATTTCCATTTTTATTTGTCACTACCTGAGTCGGTAGACGTTGTCTAGGACTAATATTGATTTTATTTTATATGAACCATCTGCTGAATTGTCAGTCAGTTCAATAGTTATTGAACCATCCATAGGTCCATCGGTTTAGACGTGATGCGATGACCAAGGGAAATGTAGATTCGTTTTAATATAGAAAAGAGGAAGACAGAAGGTTTTTTAACTATGTTGAAGTAGGAAGATTAGAGATAAGTCGGTAATCGGAGGGCTTAGTTGAATTCCAGATTTAAGTACGTTAAAGGTTTAAGTAGATATTCAACCTAAATAAATTTTATTAGAAAATACTCCGTAAGAAACTTAGAAATTAAACACTATAGAAAATTGGCCACAGTATCATTTATTACTGAAACAATAATTTAAAGAAAATGTCTTCATAAATCTAACTTATTTTAAATGATAAAATCTTTTCACATGTATTTTGCACCGATATATGAAAATTTAAAATTATTTTTATACTCGGTAAAATATTGCTTTAACTTCTGCAATATTTAATAGGCTTTCGAACTACGTAGCTGCAACTAATTCTCTAAAAGATTAAATTATATATGTTCAATTTATTATCATCCTTCAAAATTCTATTTTTCTCTATTTCACAATGAATACTATTCCATGTAGCTTTCATTTTATTTGTTAATTGTTTAATTTTATTTTTAAGTTCCTTGATTTTGCAGACAACCGGCCTTTTTAAAAAAGAATTTTTTTCACATATTCCTTAAGCACATTACTGGGATTAAAATATGGTTGTCATAATATCACTCGTAAAACCTTTTTCTATTTTTATAAATTTCAATGTAATCTATTTAATAAAAACTGTATGGTTTATATTTTCTGACATTTTTTAGAGTTGAACTTCTGATAGTATTCTTTTATATTAAAGTGAATAATAAATTGTATCAAAGATTTGGGTCACCATTATACGGCAAGTCTGATAATTTTCCATTATGTCAGCTTCAAAGCTTCTAAACGATATATATTAATAGGAACAAACAAACTGTATTTGCTTTGAGCTCTTTGGATAATTCTTGGCACAGCAATCCACAATGCTCCCAATCAATCTCATTAATAATAGGATTACTAATCTACAAATTGCTACGTAATTGGTGCACTTGACTTTGCTGCTTTGCAGAACGTTACTAGTCGAGTTACTACTTCGACGAGAGTTGCGGCCTTGATTGGTTGCGTAATTGCCAAATAGGCCTCCAAATCAGTTACTTCCTGCGCTCCTTTTACGTTAAGAAGTTGATGAATTAAATGTGAAAAAGCACATTCTGGCTCTTTTGTCAGCAGCTATTGGTAGTGACGGTGTGTGCTCTCGTATGATTGCCCCAGTGTAGTCCAAACTTCTGCCCATACTTTGTCATATTTTTATTTTTTCTCTGACATCCGGCACCTTTCCTGACTACTGGAAGATGGCATACATTATTTCTCTTGCAAAGGTCACTTATGATTCTTTTTATTCGCATTTCCAAGCTATCGCAATTACTTTTTTCTGAAGTACTAGAGCATATAGTATACTCACTAATACCTAGTTTTCTAAGGAAAATTTATCATCTTTATCTTAACTAGTCAGGCTTTTGAAATGGGCATAGTACTGCGTTGATTTGAGTAACTGGCGATATTCGTCAAGCTATTAATGAAATGGTGCTCACTGTTACCGTTCTTTTAAATTTCAGTTATGCTTTAATTTCAGTAGACTTTGTCCTGTTTAGTAGCGTACTTGCATCCTAAAATATATCTGCTGCAGTCCTTGACTGGTTTGGTTGTTTTCTTCATGGTCGGTTACAATATGTTATCCTTGGTAAAAACAAATCTTCTTAGATTGACTTACAAGCAGGAGTTCCTCAAGAAAGCATCATTTGTTCACTTTTATTTTCGTCTTTTATTAATGCGATGCGATTTATATCATATCTATGACTGGGCTAAATCATTTATCCACTACGTAAACCCAGGTAAGCCGCAAGTTTTAATAGGTGCTAATCACTGTATACTAAATGCAATAATTAGTGCTGCAATAACTATTCTAAAATATAACAACATGCCTATACCTTTAACTTATTGTGCTAGTAATCCAGGTGTAATTTTATGTTCTAATCTTTCTCGGAATTTCTATGTTAATAAATTAAGTCATGAAATTCACTTTGCATTTCACTCTCCCAGACCTCTTCAAAATTTTGGGCATTTTAAAATTAAAATGTATGTAATGCATATCCTTATCTTTCCCATTACTCGTTTTAGCTTGACCCCACTGAAGATGTCGTCAATGAACTTGAAAAACTTCAAAATCTTCGTGTTCGTTTCATTTTGGGCTTAATTTTTTCTAGTTATCTGGCTCAGCTTGAATGGCTTTACTACAATGGCTAAACATGATTAATTTCAGACTTTTTTTTTTCTGAACTACGTCTCTCTTTATTATCTTCGTAACTCATTTAAATTCCTGCATTCTCCTTACTCACCTTACCATTCAAATGTGCGTACTCTGTTGCGATATCCTTCATGTCATTCTACAGCATATTCTCCCACATTCACAGTTCATACTATAAGGTTGTAGATCTTCTTATCTTCTGAAATTTGTTGCTGTGAAACTCTTCACTATTTCAAAAAACGGCTAAAAGAGTATTTTCTTTTCATAGTTTAGACTATCAATGCGTAAATATAAATTCACTTCAATTATATGTTTAGATTATTTTTTGTTTACTTGTTTTATTAGTCCAGTCATTTAGGAAAAAAGGGGGTTATCTGGAAAGTTTTCCGGGAGTTTTGAAAATTGGTTAATTTATAGATTTGAGTATGCTCTTTTCAAATTTCAACTTTGCCAGTACGTACCCCCGCCACTCGTGCCCCTCGATAATTTTTAACTTAAGTAAATTAACATTTTTTAATTTTTCCAACGGGAATCATTTCTATAGCCTTTGTATGATAGCTCCATAAAAGGAAAAAAAACCAGTTTAATAGTTTAACAACTATCGTACTTTCAATGTTGATGTTCGTGCTACAAAAAAAATATTATATTTATTAATTATTATATTATAATTAATGGACAATTAATTGAAAAATCGCGATAAAAATTTTTGATCGCCGGATTTTTGTTCATTGATCTATCTTATAAATGCCTGATTTTTTTCATTTTTATATTTAATAAGTTTCAATAATATTTATTCATTAAAGGTCCAAAGTGGGTGGAGCTTACGCAAGCGAGAGTTCCCATTTTCGGCCGTATTTTCAACCCTTTAGAAAAGGAAATTTCTTCTTTTTTACGGATCTTTTTAATATTTCGAAAATTTTGAAAACTTTTTGAGATATTCGCAAAAAACAAAACCACCCTTTCTTTATTTACTAAATTGTATTATAGCTTTTGTAATTTTTGCAATCAAAACTCCCAATTTTTCAAAAAGTTTCTAAATGCGATGACGAATCGAATGACCTTGATCATAATTTTCCAAGGCGAGCTAAAAATTTTGACCTAAAAGGCACATGTTGACTAGACTATTAATATTGCATCACTACCACCAACAGAAGTAGCAGCAGAATCTTTGTTGAAACTCATTTCCTGCAAGTGTAAAAAAGGATGTCAAAAAGCCTGTGGATGCAAAAAAGCTGGATTAAAATGCTCCATTATATGCGCCAAGTGGTAGTTGTAATAATTCGCAAATTCCATCATATAATTACGATCAAGAGGAAGAAACGGTGACCCTATTTGGAAAAACTTTCGATGAAATCGAAAATAAAGAGACGTGTGATGAATCTGATAGTCACATCGCAGATGATGCGGATGACATTTCAGTCCTAGCTATTTCGATCGATGCTCAGGTCGAAGTCGTAACACCCGGTCTATCGGGAACAGCAAAGCAAAGGAGATTGCGCTAAATCATAAAATAATATTTATCACAAGTGGATTAGGCCCATAGGGGAAAACACAATAAAAAAACGCGCCGCTTACTCTACCTGTAGGTGGTGTGGAAATGAGTTTTTTTTAAAAACGTCTATTAAACTATACTTTGTGGCACTCGTACGCCAAAAACTATTGATTTTATGAAAAAAATTATTGAAACATAAATTGAAGGATGTTTTTTCTAGTTTAATGTTGTTCATAAATATTTCTTTCGTAAAATGCGTCGGAAAGGAGATGTTCCCAAAAACCCGCTTTCAGTAGCCATTTTCTAAAGATGGCGGCGGGGGTACGTGATGACAAAGTTGAAATTCGAAAAGAGCATACCCAAATTTATAAATTCACCAATTTTCAAAACTCCCGGAAAACTACCAAATGACTGAACTATTATGTTATGTGAGTAAGTTTATTAATTAATATTTACAGTTTATTTATCTGTAAACCAGGTTATTTATTATTTTTATTTTACGGGTTGGCTAGAAGAAATTTATTTTGTTAGAGATAAGCTCGCATTTTGTACATAGTTTGATTTACTTTCAAGTATATTTTCTAATTTTTGTTACATGCAATTAAGAGAATAATAATAACAATAAAAACATAAAAGCAAAAACCCTGTTAACCCTGAAATTCATACTACATAACATAATTTGATGTGATTTGAAAGATAATATGAATCTGAATGTGAAAGAGGACAGAATTTGTGTGTGCGCGCGTGGTGTGTATGTGTATGTGTGTGTACGTGTATGCATGTGTGTGTTTGCGTGTGTGCCTGTGTCCTAACACACGTATAAGGAGTGTTGAAATTCAGGGATCGGATTGGTTGTGTTAATAACCCAAACCGTTTCTGTTAAAAACCAAATTCAAAAATGTTAACCACTGTAACCAGTTACGTATTATTTTGGTTAAGCGAAACTGTTGGTTAACACCACTTATCTGTTACCAAAGTAATATGGTTAATGCTAACAGAGCTATATGATTAGTGTTAACACGTCAGCTAACAGTGTTAACCAAAGTTGTGTTAATAACACGAACCGTTTCTGTTTTGTCTGTTACCAGAGTGATATGATTAGAGTCCACAGAACAATCTGACAGTTTTAGCGTTAACAAATTAACAGGTGTTTACCAAAATTAAGTGTTTATCATTCATAACACCAAACAAACATATTCCAAGGTCAAAAATAGATTTTTCATTCATTTATTGCAAAAAATATACAAATATCACGTTTATGCTATTTGACTAACTTTCCTGCATATGTACCTAATATGTACAAAGACGCACCGCCGCTATCTTACAACGTACGCCTGCCGCATCGTTCATTTGCTGCATGCGCTGAACCGCCGAACAATACTCGCACATATAATAATAATATAATACTTCTTTCTACGTAGCATTCCGCGCTGCGTTCTTCCCGCTTTTTTACAAGTACTTTTTATTGCTTGTTTATTTACTTAATTTGCGACCTTCTGTGAATTATCTCAATTACTTTTTTCTGTTGTTTTTTTAATATATGCAAGCAAATAATATACCATACTACCCCATCGTAAATACATACCTAATTACTTAGGTACTTAATTAATGATATGGAGCGAAATCAAGTGGGTCGTTTCGTCAGTTCTCGTCCAATTAGTGGAGTTTGCAGTTTGAGGGAAAATATAAAAATGTCCTAGATCTAATTTCGAACTCCCCAATATTGTAACCATAACCAAAACCATAACCATATGTAGTTTTGTCTATTTTAGGATGAAGCAAAGTTTTAGCCTAAATGTTTAGGGTTTTTTAATAACTAAAATAAGGCAATTGCGCCAGTTCGCGTCCACAAAATTCAGATTGCGTCTACCCATGGACCAGTTCGCGTTAACAAACTTATAAAGGGGCTAGAGTAGTTTTTCTAAGAAATTTAAAATAAATATTGGGTTTTAACTATTTCTTTATAAAATTCACAACAAGTTCCTTGCTGGGGTGGCAGAGAATATCAAGTACCAAGTGTCACGAGCTTCTTTCAGATTCATTGCTTTTTTCATACAAAAAAACCTGGTTGTGGAGATTTCGGTGGCAAGAGTTGGCCTAAGGATAAAATTGGACATGGAATTTCAAACTAGGTCTCCATCGTCAGAGCTTAAAGTATTAGGGCATGATACTTTAAGCTCTGACGCGATGTCCAAAGGTGGAAATCTGCTGCTGCAATTAAACCAAACAACTACTCAGAGCATTCCATACGGCAGATGCGGTAGAAGACACTGAGGGACCCAACGTTTCTACGCAACTTTGTGGTCTTTGACAATTCGAGTTGCTTTACATTGAATGCGCTCAAATGAAAGGAGCTGGTACTGTGGAACCCCTGCCCAGAGTTGAGAGCAGTACTCCACATGAGGCCGAATTCGCGCTTTGTAAGCGATGGGTCGACTTGAAATACTGTCTCGCTTTACTTAGCACACCAAGCTTTATTAAGGCTATTTTAGCCTTCTCCTCAAGATGACCACGAAATTAAACATTACTCGAAATATCAACGCCGAGTGTAACAATACAGGCTGTGGCAGTTAGGGAATGCTCTAAAATCTAGGAGATGCGACAAAAGGGAGTCTTTTTAGCGGAAAACGCGCAAACTTTTGACTTGCTAGGGTTAAATTGCAAAAGATTCTGCTGGCCCCAAAACGAAATTTCAGACAAAAGATCGTCAACTTTAGACACAAGTTAGTTCCGGCTCTTAATGACATGTTCCCGAGATATATTATGTCGGCCAAAGTATAAAGCCGGTAGTGTCGTCTACATCATAATGAGTTCATAAGAAGAGACACACAGTCAGAAGAAACAGAGTAGGAGAAATTACACAGTCTTGGGGAACACTAGCATTGACAAGCTTGGAATCCGAGCACATACCATCGACAACGTCCTTGATGCTACGCTCTGTCAAAAAAACTAGTGACCCTTTTGCATAACTTCTCAAGAAGACCGTAAGAAGGAAGCTTCGATAGAAGCACGTTGTGCCAAACCCGATCAAAGGCTTTCGCTATGTCCAAATTGACAGCCAATGCTTTTCCCTTGCTTTCGACTGCTTGCGCCCATCGGTGTGTTAAGTAAACTAAAAGATCACCAGCTGAACGACCACGACGAAAACCGTATTAACCTTGGTTACCTTTTTTAAGGATCGGGTGTACTAAAGCGGTCTTCCATGCACTCGGTTGCCTGATGAATAGGAGAGCTGGAAGAGTCGCGTTAAAAATGTTCTACGCAGTGAACTCTGCAAAAACTTTGTTTCTGGCATAGACCCTTCACACCGCGGGATGGTCGGTGGCGTGTTTTCATGGTGATCTAAAGTCGAGTTGGAAGCAAAAAGGGAGCCTAGGAGTTCGGCTTTCTCTTTCACATCATGGGACAGCGAGGCATCATTCCGGTGTAAAGATGGTAACGATGGCTTCGCAAAATTTCCTTGGACAGACTTGGCGAGAGACCAGAACGATCTAGTTCCCGAAGGTAAGCGGGCAAATTTCTCGTCAATTCTGCCAATGTGCTCAGACTTTGCCTTGCCAATGGCTTTTTTTAAAAACCTAGAGGCAGAATTCTGCTCTTTTTAAGCGAGCTGGTGTTTTCGTCACAAGATTTCTTTTTGGTAATATTAACGCTTATCACTAGTGCCGTCTTACAAGGACGACTGAACCAAGACTGGAATTTGCCACTAAGATGAACCTGCGATTAGCAAAT